>SSNQ01000206.1:2863115-2870615 GCA_006942095.1 Nothobranchius kuhntae | reverse complement strand
AGACCTTCTCCTACGTTTCTGCAGCAGCAGTTGCTCTCGTCGGCGAGGACTAAACTGCGTTTACAGCATCAATGAATTGAGTTCCTCTTCAGCTGAAGTAAAGCAGATGTTTGAGCTGAAGCTGGAGCGGTGTGCAGCTGCCGCGGGACGCATCAGGACGGGGAGTGTTTGTTTTTTTAATGCAGGCAGTTTCTGCTGCTTGAATATCAACACATGTGATGTAACAAGGTTTAAATCCGCTGCTGGAGTTCAGCTCAAAGGCTGGCTGCTCATGAAGGGGAACTTTCTCCAGGGTGGAGGAAGAGCCGTGTTAACACGGTTTTATAGAAGCTGAGAGGAATCATGTCCCAGTGAGCGGATAAGACTTTACCCCTGAGGTGGAGCTGACGGCATCGGAGGTTCGTTTGTGAGGGTTAGGGTTATCGAGCTTTTTTGTTACCTTCAGCTTTGCTTCCTGTTTCTTTCCCTTTGAAAAGGCTTTAAGGTGTTACTGAGACTCGATCAGAAATACCTCTGTGACCCAAATTTACTCTGATAGTTCCTGTTTTCTTTAAAAATTCATGTTTTCCACTGCCTCTCTGGCGTTTCCGTGCCTTCACACCTGTTCTGCATCCTTTAAAGCTACAAAGGCTTTGCGGGCTCTGGTATTTGGCGGACGTGGCCTGGGGACGACAGCCGGCGGTGGGGTGAGAGCTCCGTGACCACATTTGTGCCGGCTTCCTTTGCAGATTTGCTGTTGCAGCTCTAATCAGCCAGCTGTGTCTCGTCCTGTTAATCGCCCTCCCTGTACGTACAACCTCCGTGTTCTCAGCTTTGATGCGCTGTCGCTCTTTATCTGAACCGCTTCTTCCCCAGTGGGGGCACAGGTGGACATCCTGGACAGGTCTAGTCCACCACAGGGACACACAGAGACAACAGTCACACAAAACTTAGGGACTTTTAGAGTCACCAACCAACCTAGCAAGCATGTGTTTGGTTTGTCGGAGCATCACATACATGGTAAGAACATGCTAACTCCACACAGAAAAGCTGCAGCTGGGATTAGAACCTGCAACCTTTCCGCTGTAAGGCAACAGTATTACAATCTGCTCCACCATGCTGGCGCTGATGATCACCCCATTTCTGAGTTCTGACACCGGATCCATTTGTAAAGAGAGAAACTGGACCGGTACATACGTGGTTAAGAAAGGCAACAACTGACTGCTTTCAATGATTAATGTTGGGTTAAAATAAGTGAAGGGTTAAGGGTTAGGGTTAGAGTGAAACAAAATAAGCTGCAGGGACAGAAAGTCCAGTACCAGAACTTAAATCACCACCAGAATGAAACGAACCTTGAATGGAATAACCACAAAAAAAAGTGTCATTTGGTTCCTTAGAATAGAAAATATCTTTATTGTCCTTCAGTGGGTAAATTATTTTAATTTATTGAGTTTTTTTTTCACCAAATTTGTTTTAAGTTCATATTTAGCTGGTTTTGTTTTTGTGAACTTTAGTTTGACATGATTTGCAAATAAACTTGGACAGGAAGCAGAAATACGAAGCACATTAAAGGCGTGAAACACTCAATACATTTGCAGTGGTGTCTAGAAATGCCCCGGGGTGGGGCACACCGGTGCACCATTTCCAGGAACCAGAAGTGAACCACATCACTGCTGAGCTTATTTCCTGATATTTGGACATCTCTCCTCTGATTGGCTAAGAAGCAACACAACTCCACAACTGACTCTGCTCTGAAATGTTAATGTTGTATCTCCACTAAAGCCGGGCGTACACTGTGCGACTTTTTCACTTTTTTGAGCCGATTTTCCAGTCGTGCGAGAATCCATGACATCGGGGCGAGTTTAGCGCTGAGCGGTCGTGTAGTGTACAGGGGGTTACGAGAGGCGATTAACACCACGTGACCAGCCACCGATCAGCAGTCGTGAGGTCGCAGGGACTTCTGGTGTGTTTAATATTTCGCTCGTCCCTCGAGAGGGTATCGCACTGTTGAAGCGGCGCTGCGAGCAGCTGCGATCCAAAAAGTATCAGAACCGCTCACGGCGCATGCGCGCGCAATCCTGCATCAACGCCGGTCGCTCGCTATTTCCCGAGTAACACACGTTGTTCGTTTTTGTTTCTACACGTTTTTTTTACTCACAAAGATTGTCGAGAAAGCGTGTTTGTCGTGTTCGTGTCAAATTAAACTGATCACAAAACACAGATTTACTTTCTTTGTTTCGTTTTCCTCATCCAACCCCCATAAATCCCCGTGTGTCCTCCTGCAGCACTGCCGAAGGACATCAGGCAAGACAAAAAAGTCTGACGTGTTGAGTAAAAACTGCTATTTTTAGCACATTTTTAGGGCCGACGTGTTGCTACCAGACGTGCAGCGTGAGCACATGACTCGTGAGACCTGCTCTGCGAGGAAGTCGTACAGTTTGAGCTGAAGCTGAACGCTGCGAGTGAAAAAGTCGCACAGTGTACGCCCGGCTTAATAACACAAGCCTGGAGGAGTTCTGCTGTGGGGTGGAGTTGCTAATGCTAACAGTTAGCTTCTGCTAGTTGAGACATTCTCTGCTGTTTTCTGGATGCTAAACTAACAACAACCCTCCCCATCGTGAATCAAGATGGGTGAGTCCATGAATGTTAGTGACAGTGTGATGTCACAGTGTCAGGCTTTTCAGACCCTAGCATTTCACCATCTATTTTCCATCAGAAGCTAATGCAGGAGATACATTCGGATGTGAAAGTTTGAGCAGCCTTGTTATCTTCATGATTAACATGCTGTCCGGGCTCGGAAGCCATCAAACCTGAATGAACTGTTGTGTAAAGAAGAGTGGTCCAAACCACCTTCAGGCAGAATCCCGACTCTCACTGAAAGCTGCGGGAAGCATTTAGAGGCTGTTACTTCTGAAGAAGAAGGACCTACTAAATAATGAGTTTATTCTTTTCGCATGGCTAGTTTTGTTAGAAAAGTTATTTCACACTTTCTGTAAATCCTATAAACTTCAATTCACTTGTCAAATATCACTGTGTGTGTATCCTAAATTATATATTAAACCGATTTTTTTATTTTAGGAAATAACGATTTATACATGAAAATCATGAAGTGCCCAAACTTTTGCATCCCACAAGGTGTAGGAGATTTTTTTTAATGTTCAGCCTGCATTAAAAACTCAAAGGGACCTATTATAATCTGAAATAATCATTAATAAATGTTTTTCAAGTGTTATAAATATAAAAGCTCAGTGTGTGGCACAGAATCAGACAATAGCTGGTGGTCTTCAGATATTTCCATTAGCAGTACATGATGTTATGGATTAGAAAACAGTCATACGTCTTAAGACCGTGAATCCATGAAGGTGTTAGTTTTTTTTACTGAGTTCAAATTTCATATTTTAAAACAGTATTTAATTTTAGAATCACCACATTTTCTAAAACAAATGTGTGTTTAAGAGGTTTTAGTGATCTTCAATAAGAAATTTCATTCATTCATTCAAACAATCAAAAATTAAAGATAGATTAAATGTCTATGAAGGTCAAAAAAGTATAAAAGCAGAAAAACAACAGGATCTTAGATCCGACTCTGCCTCTTAAACCCGGAAAGGGTTCATTAATAATATTTGTTTTTGATTGATTTTAGAAATTAATTGGATGTTCCTCCACCAGATCCACCTGTAGATCCTCCACCAGATCCACCTGTAGATCCTCCACCAGATCCACATGTAGATCCTCCACCAGATCCACATGTAGATCCTCCATCAGATCCACATGTAGATCCTAGATCCTCCACCAGATCCACCTGTAGATCCTCCACCAGGTCCACCTGTAGATCCTCCACCAGGTCCACCTGTAGATCCTCCACCAGATCCACATGTAGATCCTCCACCAGATCCACATGTAGATCCTCCACCAGATCCACATGTAGATCCTCCACCAGATCCACCTGTAGATCCTCCACCAGGTCCACCTGTAGATCCTCCATCAGATCCACATGTAGATCCTAGATCCTCCACCAGATCCACATGTAGATCCTCCACCAGATCCACATGTAGATCCTCCACCAGATCCACATGTAGATCCTCCACCAGATCCACATGTAGATCCTAGATCCTCCACCAGATCCACATGTAGATCATCCACCAGATCCACATGTAGATCATCCACCAGATCCACATGTAGATCATCCACCAGATCCACAAGTCGATCCTAGATCCTCCACCAGATCCACCTGTAGATCCTCCACCAGATCCACCTGTAGATCCTCCACCAGATCCACCTGTAGATCCTCCACCAGATCCACATGTAGATCCTCCACCAGATCCACATGCAGATCCTCCACCAGATCCACATGTAGATCCTCCACCAGATCCACATGTAGATCCTCCACCAGATCCACATGCAGATCCTCCACCAGATCCACATGTAGATCCTCCACCAGGTCCACCTGTAGATCCTCCACCAGATCCACATGTAGATCCTCCACCAGATCCACATGCAGATCCTCCACCAGATCCACATGTATATCCTCCACCAGATCCACATGCAGATCCTCCACCAGATCCACCTGTATATCCTAGATCCTCCACCAGATCCACATGTAGATCCTCCACCAGGTCCACATGTAGATCCTCCACCAGATCCACATGTAGATCCTCCACCAGGTCCACATGTAGATCCTCCACCAGGTCCACATGTAGATCCTCCACCAGATCCACATGCAGATCCTCCACCAGATCCACATGTAGATCCTCCACCAGATCCACATGTAGATCCTCCACCAGATCCACATGCAGATCCTCCACCAGATCCACATGTAGATCCTCCACCAGATCCACCTGTAAATCATCCACCAGATCCACCTGCAGATCCGCCACCAGGGGGCAGTAGACATGTTTTAGACTGGAGAAGGTAGGTTTCTGATGAGGGTACTAATCCTGATGCTCCAACCTGTTCCTTTAAGGTCAGAATTGGTTTGAGAAGGATTTGGAGCAACAGAGTTGGAACAGCTCTAAGACACAAGAACCTGAATTAAACATGAGAGCCACAGTCCAAATGAAAGCTCTGAAGGAACTTTAGAAAAACCAGAAGAATTTTTATCAGAACCACTACAGAATATCATTCGGAAATGTCTGGTTCCTTGAAAGGAAACAGAGCGTCTCTTTAACTTTACAGGTTGGTTGCTGGACTCCAGAGTCTGGGTGGTGTTTTGCAGAGGCCGGATGACAAAGCGTTCTTCCCCCTGTCCCTGTAGGTCTACGCCATCCTGGTGAGTCACCCTCCTCAGTCCAGTGACCACCTCACTCCAACGCCCGTCTCCTACACCGCCGGCTTCTACCGCATCCCGGTGGTGGGGCTCACCACCCGCATGTCCATCTACTCTGACAAGGTGAGTGACGGATGTAAACAGGGGAGTAAAGAGAGAGAAACAGAGTGATGGGGAGGAATAAGGAGCTCCCCTGAGGTGTCTTCAGAAGCTTCCAGATTAAACGTCCCATCAGTGTCCATTAGGGCAGCTGTGATTAAGTGGTTTTCCAGATGGAACTTGAAAGCCTGCCGTTAATAACGTCTCTTAAGAGGAATGTTACGAAGCCACGGAAATGAAACTTTAAAGTCATCCGTGGAGTAAATCAGGAGAAATCTGGTGAAGAAATAACAAAACAGTCATGTGTTCTGTTTCCGTAGAAGTATAAAACATACTGTACGAGGACCGATGATTATCTCCCACCAGTACGTTCCTGATTAGCAGTTTTGTCAAAGAAACGTTCCACTACTGTGATTTGAATCCCTCTATCTATATATATGTTTCATTAGATGGAGCAGAGGTGGGAAGTAACCAGTTACTCGTGATACTGGTAACACTTTACTCTGAGTATTAGTTTTTTCCTTGTACTTTTTACCATTACTTGGGTAATGATGTCATGTAGTATCATTACTCCTAATGAGTACTGTATGATTCAGGTTTTGATTTGTTTGTTTATATTTGCTGATGCTTTTCTTCTGAGCGACTACTAGGGAGCCTAAGCCACGCCCACCTACAACTGCCCCAAGAAAGGATCGGGAGTGAGTCAGAGGATGAAAGTTATTTTCTAATCCTGTTGTATAGTTAAAGTAAAAGTCCCGTAAGTCATCACTCACTGGCGAAATTCTTTCTCCACATTTGACCCATCCTCATGGGGAGCGGCGAGCTGCAGCTGTAGAAACTCAGGAACTATTTGGTGGTCAGTTTTTCTATAAGGTTCAGCTTTTCATTGAATTAGTCTCTTTGGTGTGTTTCTTTCCCCACCGGCTTTTGTAGTTCTCCTTCCCCCCTAGAGCATTAGTTATTTAGCTTGCTCTTCTAGTCTTTAGGTTTAGTTTTTGCTCTTAGGTCATGTTAGTTTCCTCTCCCTGATTGGTTAATTGGTTTCACTAGGTTTCTCTCCCCACGCACCTGCAGCTCATCTTCCACCCATCGTGCCCCAGTGTATTTAACCCTGTCTGCGTCTCTGTTAGTTGTTGGGTCATCATTGTTTGTGCCACCCTTGTCTCGTTCCCCTCTCTAGATTTTGGTATCTCTTAGTTTCTTTTGTTTTTTGGACATCTCCAGGTTTTGTTATTAGGACCTTTTGATTTTGTTTTTGGCTCCCTGCCTTTTTGGATTTATTCTTTAATAAAATCGTCGTCTTCCTCCGCTTATCCGGGTCCGGGTCGCGGGGGCAGCATCCCAACTAGGGAGCTCCAGACCGTCCTCACCCCGGCCACCTCCACCAGCTCCTCCGGCAGGACCCCAAGGCGTTCCCGGACCAGATTGGAGATGTAACCTCTCCAACATGTCCTGGGTCGACCCGGGGGCCTCCTGCCAGCAGGACATGCCCGAAACACCTCCCCAGGGAGGCGTCCAGGAGGCATCCTGACCAGATGCCCAAACCACCTCAACTGGCTCCTTTCGATCCGGAGGAGCAGCGGTTCTACTCCGACTCCCTTCCGAATGTCCGAGCTCCTCACCCTATCTCTAAGGCTGAGCCTGGCCACCCTACGGAGGAAACTCATTTGGGCCGCTTGTATCCGCGCTCTCGTTCTTTCGGTCATTACCCAAAGCTCATGACCATAGGTGAGGATTGGGACGTAGATCGACCGGTAAATCGAGAGCCTGGCTTTCTGGCTCAGCTCCCTCTTCACCACGACAGATCGGCTCAGCGTCCGCATCACTGCAGACGCCGAACCAATCCGCCTGTCGATTTCCCGATCCCTCCTACCCTCACTCGTGAACAAGACCCCGAGATACTTAAACTCCTCCACTTGAGGTAGGACCTCTCCCCCGACCCGGAGTTGGCAAGCCACCCTTTTCCGGTCGAGAACCATGGTCTCAGATTTGGAGGTGCTGATCCTCATCCCAGCCGCTTCACACTCGGCCGCGAACCTACCCAGCAAGAGCTGAAGGTCAGAGCTGGATGAAGCTAGGAGGACCACATCATCCGCAAAAAGCAGAGACGAGATTCTCCTGCCACCAAACTCGACACACTCCACACCACGGCTGCG
>SSNQ01000206.1:2849170-2861073 GCA_006942095.1 Nothobranchius kuhntae | reverse complement strand
ACAACACCTGAAAGCTGCGTGTAGTAAGCAGAAGGCGACTCAGACCGTGGCGCCAGCGAAACTCAGCGTTTGCAGCCACAGACAGGCAGTCCAATAAATGCTGCTAGCTTGGCTGTTTTCTTTTTTGCTGTCTGTTGGCAATTTCTCTTTGTTGTTTTTTTAATGAATCTTTCTGTCGGTTGCTCCATGTTGTTGTCCGAGTTGCTGCAGTGAATTGAGCAGGGTGGTTTTTTTCAAGATGGCAGACATTAAAGAGCAAGTCACCCCCAAAGCTACTTTTTGTCTGATAAACTATATAAATGCGTGTCTAATCGTGCTGCAGACACGTGCATTGAATTTAGCACTTTAGTATATTTTAGTTAAAATGTTAATTTTCTGCCTAAAACTGTCAGTGTTGCGCTGTTGTCAGGTAAAAACTCTGCACTGCAGTTGAATTTAAATCTGCCATCGCTATTGGCTAAGAGGTACCCTAGAATGTTAGCTGGTACCATATGATGTCACAATGTCGTTGTGAGCCCATGTGTGTGTGTGTGTGTATTTGTTAGCGGCTCCGCCCTCTCGGTCTGCTAGGCAACAGCATTTGTTGCATTTTTCAAACAGGAAGTGGGAGTGGAGTAGGACTCTGGTAGGGGGTGACTTGCTCTTTAACTAAATGTGAGTTGCTGATGTAACGCTTTAAGGGAGAAGCCCAAAGAGAAAGATGAAGTTTGTTTTTAAAGTGTCGAATCAGATTTGTAGAGTTGAGCGCAGCTCCATCTTTTCCAGCACTTGAAACAGCCAATATGCACAAATGACAAGTGGCTGTTGCACGACTGTCTGTGATGTATTGTAGTCCAGTTTAAAATCCGTCCAAACTGCAGACATTAGCTCCGCATTAGCCTGCTACGTGTTATGGTGTCTGAATTCCTGCCTGCTGAAACTTGTGACGGCGTCGTCGTCTATGAAACAATGACTACTGATGGAGTAGAACCTGTTCAAATGAAAGCCGTTGGTATTCCACTTGAGACTTTCGACCTCAGGATGAACTTAAAAGTTCACGCTTGTTGTTTCATAACATTTTATCCGATCTTTTCCACCCGATTCCAGATCCTTTGAAAACCGCGGGATTGGGCCTGATTTCTGATCACGTGATTGGATCCCTAGTTAGAACACCGTGAGACGTGTGTAAAAGCTACACCAGGCCCATCCTCAACATTCAAACTGAATAAGGACGCATTTACGAGCCGCATTTGGAGAAACCTTCAAACTTTGACACCCTTTGTTGCATCGCTGTGATTTGAGGATACAGCCCCTAGATTAGGACACGGCCACGATGGCCGCCAGCAGTCGCGGCAGCTATGGGAACAGCTTTGGTTCAGCCTGGGAAACTGTTAGAAGGAGTTTTATATTTTTATCACAAGAACTTCTGATTCAAAGCTTGTGCCAGTGTAAAGGCTTATAATGTTGTCATAAACACTTTCCCTTTTAGACTGGAGATGTTTTTAATCCGACTTTATTCTCCGCCTCGCTCAGACTCCCATTAGCTTTGCAATCTAGAGCTGAATGTATGTGCTCGCTGTTTATAACCTTTCCACAGAAACGTGGTTGAAAAGATCTGAATGACCCCATTAAATGTTAACATTGAGTTTAGTGGTTGAAGTAAAGTGTTTCCTGTCAGGTCGATTAGGACGTGTTTCTGAGATGTTTTTGCTTTGTTGGACACAGCAAACTCAAATCTGCTCTCAGCTTTTTATGTAGGTCAGTGAAAAGCTGGACTTGGAGCGGAAGCATGTTCCCCAGGTTGGGTGCCCTTCAGGAAAAGAGTAAAAATCACCGTCCACAACATCCTTCCAATCAGAGGAGATCCCTCTGAGACGTCGTTTTTACTTTGCAACGCCCGTTCCTCTCTGGGGCTCTTTGCTGTAATTGTGTGGTCGAGTGAAATGAGTCTTGATTCAGAGATTTAATTAAATCAGAAGCCAGAGAGCCGCTGAGAGCGACACGCACCCGAGGCTGCTCGCAGAAGGAAGTCACAGTTAAAGTAAAAGCTGCTTGGTTTGAGCCACCAACAGGAAAACACTTCAAACGTTTAGAAAAATCACGTTGGCTTATTACAACTATTTGCATGTCTTCAAGTCATCTTGCTGAGGATCCCGTCCTGCGATCTGAAAGACAAAAGGCTCTGATGAGAATCTGGGTAGCTCCTTTTATGCTTGCGTAATCTCCATTTGGTTCTCAAAATGAGCCCATCTGTGCCCCCGATTCCCTGCCATGGCGGAGAGAAGTTATTGAAATGTTTCCTCCTGTGAGACTTTAATTATGAATATATTTAGAAGCGACCGCCGTGCCTGTTTGAGCTTTTTTAGGGAGATGCTGAGAAGGATTTATTTGAAAATGTATCCAGATTCATGCAGCAATATTTATGCCACAGACTCAGGAAGAATAAACTAAATATGCCTGCCACTAATCTTTTTATTTGTTCCAACAAAGAGGCAAAACCGGATCTACAAACATTAATAGCATCTAGTCGTTTTGTCTATCGATAAACTGTTAAAATTCACTCAAACGTTCAGTCATTACCATGAAAACTGGTCGTTCCCACGTTTCCTGACAGATTTAGAAAACATCGATCAGTTTAACTTCACAGTAATGTCGGTAAAAGACGACATCTCTAAAAGTTTAGGGAATTACTGAGGTTCCTTTAAAAAAATGACGCAATCTGCTGTAAAGGAAGGAGAAAGCCCGGGGCAAGGAGCTGCTGACACGTTCCAGAAGCTGTAAATTATTGATATCAAACTGTGTTTAGGGAGAAAACACAAAATACTTTATTCTGGTGTCTACAAGTCTAAAATAACTCGTCTTAGTTAACTATGACTCCAGCAATATCTCAAATAAAACTGGCGGGAGTCATTTTGAGAACAAAACCCAGACATTAAGTAAAAAGCATATACATAAATATTACCTGTAATGTTTCTCATTGTTTTAGCAAGATGAACAAATCGAGACTTTGCCTTTGGGGAACCGCCCTCTAATTTCTACTATTGTTCCACATAGATTGGTAGATCGTATTTATGACTCGTTTTCAGTGGCGGTTTTAGCATTAGGCATAGGTCGGCGCATGGACGTCACTAGGATTGAGATATAGGGGGGGCTTAGCCCCAAGAGCTTGACCTTGAACATTTTTTTCACATCCTGCAAAAACTTTGTCAATTAATTCATTATCTGAAGAACAATTAACAAAACCTATTATTTTATCACTTTCTTTTCCTTTCCTACCTTTGTGCATTTTCTCTCTTCTTTTTATAAATAATAACACTTAATCAGTTCATTAGTGGGGTCTATGTTGAAGAAAGATTTTATATAAGCCCATTAAAAATTAGATATGTTATATTTCCAAATAAAGCTATTCATTTCAGTCTACTGCACTTAACAGGGGGAAATGTTGTAGTCATTTGTTTAATTTGTTTAATTACAACTTGCTTAATTATAAATGTTACTGAAATATGACAAAGAACAAATGAATAATTGTCAAACTTTTATTCTGCCAAATGAGTGTGCAGTTGACAGTTTTAATATATGAATAACACTGCTATGATATGGAATAAAGGAGTATGTAATTAACAATTACAAGACAAAATAACAGTATATATAAAAATGAGGGCTGGGACTTGATTAAAATTTTTAATCTAATTAATTAGATGCTTTGTAATTAATTAATCTAAATTAATTGCATTTTAATCGTTCAGGAAAATGTGCTCTCAAAGCAAAACTTAACTAAAATTATGAGACAGAGAATTAAACATTAGACATAGTTGTTACTGTAAAACTAAAGCTTTTAATAAAAAATGCATTTTAATTAATCAAATGTCACTGTGTGATATGAAACAAAACCCAAATCAACTAAAATTTATAATTACAAATAGAAAATGCCTGCAAAGGGTTCCTGAGCCTTTAAATAGTCTCTCTGTCTAGTTGAATTACTGAAATAAATTTGACTTTGCACCAGATTCTAATTTTTCCAGTTTTACTTGTTTGTATAATTGGGAGTTTTTATTAGCATTTCTGCTCATAATGTAGTAAAAACACATAAATAATAATCCTTCAAAATGACAGTAGAACAGGCACAAATATGATCTAGGACTTAAATGTACTAACTTTTAACACCAGAGCAGGCGTGACATATTCTGAGAATGATCAGGAACACTAACTGGTTCCAGTTGGATGACTGGAGGTTGATGGGAAGATAAAAGATCATGGCGAGGAAATAATGATGTGAGGAACAGGTGAGCGGACCTTCCTTACATGGGAAGTCCTGATGTCACGTTAAGAAGGGGATGCTGCAGACCCGCAGATTCACACCTGCAGCAGCGAATCTGGTGTGATCTCCAGCCTGATCACAACTTCCTCGTTCCTCGCGGCCCCTGATGCACTTAAGCATCCGTCCCTTAGCTGATGACAGCTTCAACACACCTGCTGCTTAATGATAGTAATGCATGTGATGTTTAGACAGAGACTCGTCTCAGAAACAGAATTCCCCAACAGAATTGTTTAGAAAATCATCAGAAAAGTTTCAGAGTGTTTCTGTTTTAACTTAAACTTCTGTTTTCAACTGTAAGACACGTTGTCTGTGATTGTTTACAGAGTAGTGAGAACACGGAGCGTTCTCCCAGCAGCAGCCAGGTGCCTCTCGTTTGTCTGACTACTTTCATAAACTATGTTAGGACACAGAATTATTCTGTCTGGTGCTTTCAGCGCTGCACACATGTTACGTAAATGTTAAAAATATAGCTTACCGCAACTTTTGTAAAGTTTCCAGTGCCACCGGGCGGCCGCAGCAGAGACGATCTCTGAAAAATGTCCGCGACACGGACTCCGTTGTTGTCTTGAAGTTTTTTTCAAGTTAAGAAAAGAGGCAGACGGGTTTCCTACATCCTGCATCAGTCCAAGCAAGGCAACTTCTTTCCGTTTTTATTCCGTTAGTAGCCATTAGCACTGTGCATTGTTGTGTGCGTCAGTGATATTCTGTCTACGAGGAAGTCGTGCAATGACAAAGGTTCCGCCATGCTCGAAATGCACGCTGCGATTAAATGCGTGAAAATTTTTTAACGTGTCGTTTTTTTCTAATTAATCATAATAACGCGTTAAAGTCCCAGCCCTAAAAAAACTCAAAATGATAGGGGGGCTTGTGATTATTTTAGGGGGGCTGAAGCCCCCCTAAAACGGACCGAACGACGTCAGCGGGTCGGCGGCTGCCTGGGGCCCCCTCATGTTGGGGGCCCCCTAGACCTGACTGCTGGCACCCCTCTGTTAATGCCACAATGGACTATTCCTTTAAGATGGTGATGCACAAACAGGAAGTGGTTGGTAGTCATTCCAGTCCAATCCAGTTGGTGGCGGTAATGCACCAAATTGTTGTTTGCCAAGTGCCATAAGACCACAAATAATAAGAAGAAGAGAGGCGGGAGCGTTCGTAACAAACTCGAAGCGATAGTTAAAACATGAAGCATGAAACGGAGTTATCCTAGTGGCTCCAGTAAGAGAAAGCAGCAGCTCGCTTCGTAAAAGCTTTTATCTTCACTTCTGAAAGTGACGCCGTTTTTCGATGTAAACATCAAAAGGAAGCAGAAAAGGAAAGACAATGGAAAATGTTTAAAGGGAGGAAAACAGAGACCAAAATGGAAAATAGAAGAAAAAATAAAGTAAGGCAAAAGCACAGGAGCACTGACAGGAAGAAGAAAGCAGAGCAAATATTGAAGGCACTCAAAGGGAGAGAAAGACAGGGAAAACGAGGAGGACTAATAAAAAGGGAAGATAACTCGTGTCAGAAGAGGGGAGAGTTTCACAAATCCAGTTAAAGGTAAGATTGTCGAAAACTTAGTGTAAGGGGGCCCATGTCTGTGTTCGCCTTGGGCCCCCAAATTGCTAAATCCGCCACTGCTCGTTTTATGCAGAGAGGCTTTGGACGTCAGCGACTTAAAGAGCAAATCGCGACGAACCACGAGTGAAATATTGATGCTCGACTGCAGAAGTAAAGTTGGAGGACTCCAGATTTCTTCAAAAATGCCAGCCAACCCCAGCAGCAGGTGGTTTATATTATAACTCGCAACATAAACAGAATTAAATAAAACCGGCTGGTTTTAAGAACCTTGAAATGAATAGAAGTCAAATCAACTTTATTTATAAAGCACTTTCACATGACCCAAACGGACAAACAAAGCGCTGTACACCAATAAAAGTCACAAGAATAAAACAGACATATAACCATTTAAAATATAATAAGAAATCCCGAGTACAAGTTCGCAATCCATATCAGTCCTTTTTCCAGAATCAGATCCAGACACATTCAAAGTGATGCTGCCCACGCAATCCCCACTTCAATGTCCAAACGCCAACGAGAAGAGATGTGTTTTTAGTCGGCTTTAAAGGTCTCCAGTGATTTGTCCTGCTTTACGTTGGCTGGCAGCTCATTCCAAAGACTTGGTCCGAGCACTGAAAAGGCACGACTCCCACCAGACTTCAGGCTGTACCTGGGCACGGTTAATAGTCTCTGGTCAGCTGACCTAAGGGAACGCACCGGGACATGTCGGTGGATGATGTCAGAAAGGTATTTAGGTGCCCCTGAGTTTAACGCCTTAAACACAAACAGGATGACCTTAAACCTGATACGATAAAAAACAGGGAGCCAATGCAAGGCATGTAGGACTGGTGTAATATGTTCAGACCTCCTGGTAGATGTTAACAACCGAGCAGCCGAGTTCTGAACCACCTGGAGGCGTGCTACTGGAGCTTGCCTAAGCCCCACATATAGCGAGTTGCAGTAATCCAGCCTGCAGGTAACAAAGGCATGGATCACAGTTTCCAAATGACTACGTGACGGAAATGGCTTAATTTTTGCTATGCGGCGTAGATGAAAGAAGCAAGATCTCACGATTCCGTTCACTTGAGCCTCAAATCTGAGCTCTGCCTCCAACTTTACCCCTAGGTTAGTGACCAACGCCTTCTGATGCGGTGCCAGTGTGGAAAAATCAAGCCCTTGGGCACCTCCTAGGGTCTTTGGTGGAGTAAACAGAATTACTTCAGTCTTGTGTTCATTGAAACACAAGTAGTTCTGAGCCAACCATAGCTTGATGTCCTCCAGGCAGTCCAACAGAGGTTGAATGGTGCATAAACCACCACGCCTAACTGGAAAAATGACCTGGCGATCGTCAGCATATAGATGGAATGACACGTCATGCTTGCGGAATAGGTCACCCAGGGGTAGGAGAAATAGGGAGAATAATAGTGGGGCCAAAATTGATCCCTGTGGCACTCCCCAAGGCAGCTCAGCCAGGTTGGAGGAACAGCCGCCCAACCTCACAAAAACTCCTCCCAGTCAAGGATACACATTTTTTTCTGGTCCGCTTTGCCTTACGCCCTGAATCACACAGTTTCCACAATGCCTGTCATGTAATTTGAGATTATGAGGCTTGTAAAAATTCGTAAACAAACCGACTACAAATCAGGCGTGGCACATCACCACAGAACCTCTTCTCCCCCAGCGTAGCCGACCACATGGCCAGATTTACGGCGGTTTTATCCATGTTTGATGCTCCTTCTGTCGTCCTGGAAGAAGGAAGCTCCCTAAATTCACAGCCACTTTCCTTCTCCTCTTCTCCCCGGCCGGGTCTGATGGCATCAATTTGGTGAGACGAACATTTGTAGTCCCGTACGTATTTTCACACAAAAGCTGAAAGAACTTTAGCCGCCTGTCGATGAGAAGCTCTTTCTTGTGTCTTTAAAAGTCACAGACATACTTTGTAAAGTCCATGACACAAACAAACGGGACCAGAAATCACCTTTATCAGCTCATAGACTCCCATTCATTTATTTTGGCTGCAGGGAAGTACGGAAGCACAATCACCGGCCACTTTATTGGGTATACCTTGCTAGTACCGGGTCGGACCACCTTTTGCCTTCAGAGCTGCCTTACTCCTTCGTGGCAAAGATTCAACACGATACTGGAGACATTCCTCAGAGACGTTGGTCCACGTTGACATGACAGCATCACACAGCTGCTGCAGATTTGTCGGCTGCACATCCATGATGAGACTCTCCCGCTCCACCACATCCCAAAGCTGCTCTGTTGGACTGAGATCTGGTGGCTGTGGAGGCCGTCTGAGTACAGTGAACTCGTGGTTCAAGAAGCCAGTCTGAGATGACTGGAGCTTTATGACCTGGTGCATTATCCTGCTGCAGTAGCCATCAGAAGATGGGTGCACTGTGCTCAGAAAGGGATGGACATGGTCAGCAACAAAACTCAGGCGTTGCCACGGTGATAAGTTAGCACTAAGGGGCCCAAAGTGTGAGAAGAAAATGTCCCCCACACCATTACACCACCGCCGCCAGCCTGAAACGTTGATGCAAGGCAGGATGGATCCATGCTTTCATGTTGCTGATGCCAAATTCTGACCCTACCATCCAAGTGTCGCAGCAGAAATGGAGAGCCATCAGAGCAGACAGCATGTGTCCATGTTTGGTGAGCCTGTGTGAATTGTAGCCTCGGCTTCCTGTTCTTGGCTGACAGGAGTGGCACCTGGTGTGGTCTTCTGCTGCTGTAGCCCATCCGCCTCAAGGTTCCACCTGTTGTGGGTTCAGAGATGCTCTTCTGCATACTTTGGTTGTAACGAGTGGTCATTTGAGTTACTGTTGCCTTTCCATCAGCTCGAACCAGTCTGGTCCTCGGACCTCTGGCATCAGCAAGGCATCTTCACCTACAGGACTGCTTTTTCAGACCATTCTCTGTAAATCCTAGAGATGGTTGTGTGTGACAATCCCAGAAGATCAGCAGTTTCTGAAATACTAAAAACAACCATGCCTCGTTCAACGTCACCTACATCACCCTTCTTCCCCGTTCTGAAGCGCGTTTAGAACCGCAGCACATCCTCTTGACCACATCTACTATAGACTCTTACTTATTTGCCATTTTTAAGCACAATATGTAACTTTTACGTAACAATAAAATGTGTGCTGTTCAAACATGATCATTTTTATTTTTGTGCGCAATAATTTTTTGTTTGCAAAATTAGATAATTTAGTTCTTCCAACTTTAAAAGAGTTCAGACATGAATGTTTCGTTAGTCAGACGTGATCACTTTAATGTTAAGAAATGATAATTTTGTTGTTCAAACGTGCCTCGCATGTCTGAAAACAATCCGTTTGAATGAAAAAAGTATATTCTAAGATCGCATGAGTTTAGCAACAAACTCCTCACATCAGAAAGCAACGCGGCTGTTTTTTTGTAAGTGTGGCAGCAAATCTCTTCCATAATGAACAATTTTTGGACTTCAGAAGCTGAAATGCTGCTTTTTCAGAGACCGTAGTTGTTTAACATTTACTTCCTGTTGTTTTCTTAAAAACAATTATTATTACTAATATTTGGTAACAACTTTGATGGTTTTGGAACATTTTTAGTGATGTTTTTTTGCAAGCCCCGATGTTAAAGATCCCAATTTGAAGCAGAAAAGTGGAGATTTGTAGGAATGCTTTACTGCCCTCCATTTTCAACTGTTTATAATATTTTTCTGTGTCTGCATATTTTCTCTGTGCACATTACTCATCAGAATAAAAAAAGGAACTATGAAAACCTCGACCAACTGTCCTATGACAACAAGCGAGGACCTAAGGTATATTTGCATGGTCAATGCACGCCGCCCACCAACTTTCCAAACGTAGCAACTAGAAACCAGCCCAAACCAGTCACCAGCCGACCCAGAAATGTCCCTCTCTTGGTAGCACGTCTTTGTTTTACTTTGAGACATGTCCCTATGATTTAAATAGAGAATGATGTTATGAAAAAAGTTGTATTTTTTCGGTCATAACAGAAAAAAATAAAAGAAAACAGCGACCCGCTTTTATCATTTTCATTTTTTCCTTCGATAAAGGAATGCATGTACTCAAAACACATTCACTCACACACACACACACACACACACACACACAAAAGAGTTTGCAAGTCCATTCCTTTGTGGAGAACCGGTAGTGTGGGACTCAGAGATCCCAGATGCTACTTCCTTCAGTTCTGTAGCAATTCCCTAATTTGAGCAGTTTATGAATTTATTTATTTATTTTATTTATTTTTTTTTTTGGAGGGCTAATGTTCCCTTGACCCCTTTCACCTGTCTTTAGTTATTGGTTGCATTGACCTTCTTCTTCCCTTCTACCTAACACATGCACGTTCTTCTTTGGAGCCTTGATAACCCTCAGTTTGCATGCCAACAAATGCAAAAGTTTTTTTTTCCCCTTCAAGCTTTTTTATTTTTTTAGTTCAGCCGGTTCCCCTGGATCGCTTTCCTTTTTATCTCTGTCTCTCGTTTTCAAATAAAACTGGCCAAGCTCGAACCAAGCAGGTAACGAGGCAGCATGGTGTCTGTGGTTGGGGAAAAGTAGCTGGCTTGACCTTTCTTATGCCCCAACCACAGGCAGAGAAAGTCCTACAGTTCAGTCAGGAGACAAACTTAACGGCCCTGCTGCTGGAGGCCAAAGAGCTGGAGGCCCGAGTCATCATCCTGTCTGCAAGGTGAGATTTGGAACAGATTTGATCCACATTTTCTAATTTATCTAGACATGAAACAGTGATTCTTTAAAACGTAACCCTAACGTAAATCAGCCTCAGGGCCCCTGGATTTATATTTACCACAGAAGTGAAGACTCAGTTCTGGAAATACTTATTGTTGCTAACTAACTAAACTAACTAATGTTGGCAAAGATGGGCAGGGGTCCCCAACCTGGCATCCGTGACCCCCCAAGGGGGACCCTACAAGATTGCAGGGGGTCCTCACAATTTGTCTGTGCTGAGTTTGTTAGGTTAGATTATGTTGTACATCTGAGACCATGGTCTTGATTCGGAAAAGGGTAGAATGTCTTCTCCGGGTCAGGGATGAGGTCCTGCCCCAAGTGGAGGAGGTTAAGTATCTCGGGGTCTTGTTCACGAGTGAGGGAAAACTGGAGCATGAGATCGATAGGTGGATTGGTGCTGCATCTGCAGTGATGCGGGCGTTGTACCGGTCTGTCGTGGTGAAGAGAGAGCTGAGTCAGAAGGCGAAGTTCTCGATTTACCGTGGATCTACGTTCCTACCCTCACCTATGGCCATGAGCTTTGGGTAGTGACCGAAAGAACGAGATCGCGGATACAAGCGGCCGAAATGAGTTTTCTCCGAAGAGTGGCTGGGCTCTCCCTTAGAGATAGGGTGAGAATCTCGGTCATCCGGGAGGGGCTCGGAGTAGACCCGCTGCTCCTCCACATCGAGAGGAGCCAGTTTAGGTAGCTTGGGCATCTGGTCAGGATGCCTCCTGGACGCCTCCCTGGTGAGGTTTTCTGGTAACGTCCAACCGGGAGGAGACCTAAAGGTAGACCCAGGACACGGTGGAGGGACTACGTCTCTCACCTGGCCAGGGAACGCCTTGGGATTCCCCCGGAGAAGCTGGCCCAAGTGGCTGGGGAGAGGGAAGTCTGGGCCTCTCACCTTAGGCTGCTGCCCCCGCGACCCGACTCCGGATAAGCGGATGAAAATGGATGGATGGATGTGTTGTACAAATGACATTAATGAAATCCCACTGACACACCCAATAATTTATAACCAAACATCTGTAAAAGAGTTAAAACGCTGTATGTCTACACACTTTTATATTTAATCACTTATAATTGTGTGCATGCGGGTAGGAGTCGGGGTTGGGGGCCCTGGCTTGTCTTAGACAGGAAAGAGGGTCCTTGTGAACTAAAAGGTGGGAGCCACTGGTCTAGGGGGTGCACATAGCTCTTCCATCAGTTACTCCCATCAGTAAGTGCTGATGTTTGGACTCCACCTTGCGTGGAACTATGGCTCAAACATCATCTTTGGGGGTAAACAGCGGTGAGTTTGTTGAGAAACGCTTTTTGAGCTTTTGCG
>SSNQ01000206.1:2829170-2839170 GCA_006942095.1 Nothobranchius kuhntae | reverse complement strand
ATGGGTGACAGAAGCAACGTGACCTTTAAAGGTCAGCTGGTCATCAATCACAGCACCCAAGTTTTGAACAGCCTTTGAAGGAGCCAGAGATAGAGAATCATTCTGGATTGAGATATTGTGCTGGATGGATGGTTTTGCTTGGATGACAAGTAATTCTGTTTTAGTGAGGTTGAGTTGGAGATGGTGGGATATCATCCATCTTCATATGTCAGAGGGACAGTCCAAGATTCGTGCAGAGGCTATGAGGCCGTGCGACGGGAACGACAGATAGAGCGGGGTGTCGTCGGCATAGCAGTGGTGAGAGAAGCCATGTGACCGAATGTTCTCACCCAGTGAGGTGGTGTATATATTTATATTAATATCCTGGTTTTCCAGCTGTCCCCCACAACTTTTGTAAACTCACAAGGATGATTTTGATCAGCAAAAGCAAACTGGCTAAATCTAGCCTCGTTGTTGTTCAGGGCTAGGGTTATGACTGTGGAACTAAACATTTTTTTTATTCTTTCTTTCTTTCATCATTAAAAAAGAACGTTTGTTTTAAGTCATAAGTGTTAATGAAGAACAGATACACATCAAACAACTGATGTTTTGATGTGTTGAGACATGAAAACTGGAGCTCAGAAAGCTTTTTTCCCACTTCACACACTGAAAAAGGACCCCGACCGGCAGCGCTCTGCTCAGATCTGTGATTCTGATTGTTGTCGACCCGCTCTCAGGACTGATCGCCCTCCAGCTCATCAATGGGAAGAATGAGTCGGCCCACATCAATGATGCTGTGGCCGTGGTGGCTCAGTCCATCCAAGAGCTTTTTGAGAAGGAAAACATCACAGAACCTCCGAGAGGATGCGTGGGCAACACCAACATCTGGAAAACGGGCCCTCTCTTCAAACGGTGAGAAGGACACAGGTTTTATTTTCATTTTCTTAATCTAAAATGGTTTTTGAGTACAACAAAGGACTTGTGCAAAGCTGTGAAAACAAAGAGCACAAGACCAAACTTCAAATAAATAAGAAAAATTAACACAGTATTTCCAAAATAAAGGCAAACTTCAAAAGGTGGCAATTTTAGGAAAAGCCTGAGAAATCAACTCACATTCTTCTCCTGAAGCAGACTGTCATCATCATGTTTATTGGTATTTAATTGGGTCAAATTTAGATTTTGAGACATTTTACAGACACCAGGTCATGCTTTACGATCTGATGTTTGAGACTCTTATTGTGAAGGATGTTTTGACTTCCTCTGTGAATGCTGCTGCTTTTGAAGTAGCCAATAGACATCAACAGACTCCTGTATACTACCACCAAGTGCTAGACATTTCTACAAAAACATGGATCTGGAGGTGAATTGAGATGGTCCAAACACCACTTTAGCAATTCTGCATGTTGAATTTTTTTCTTCTTTAAAAAACATTTTAAAGTTGAAATTATAGAGCAAGTAAAAAAATTGTGAATATAACCATGCATGTTCTCTTATCTGGCAGATGCTTTGTCCAAAGCACCGACTATCCACAGTCAGGTGACGGGCGTAGAGGGAAGTGTGCAGGGCAGGTGTTAGGTTAGGAGATGCTCTCTAGAGCTGGATCATCAGGACATAAACCTGCTCTGGTAGACCTTTATAGATCATTCCATCATTGTGGGAAAACACAGAAACCAGTCTGCATTGTAGAGCGTGGTGTCGGCACCGCCAGCTGATTATCCTTAGATGACCGGAGCGACCGAGTCGTGACATAAGCCTTTGGATGGGAGCCGCTCCATTCAGGCTAACGTCAGAGTTTGCAGTAATTTCTTTTGTCAGTCCTGACTAGGAACTGTTTCAGCTGACCTACTTAAAGCTGCTTCTCAGCACCCTCCCCCCAAAAAGAAAACTCTCCATTTCCAAACAGACAGCGCAGCGTTCCTCGCTCTGTCATGTTCATCATGGTTTGATATTTTATCGCTGCAACAGGGTGCTGATGTCATCGAAATATCCAGAAGGCCTCACGGGGCGCGTCGAGTTCAATGACGATGGAGACAGGAAGTACGCCCACTACAGCATCCTCAACTATCACAAGTCTCGCCTTGTTCAAGTCGGCATTTACAACGGAACTCAGGTGGGACACGAGTGGCCTTTTTCATAGCAAAGAGTGAGTTTTATGTTTTATTTCACCGCCCACAGGTTCAATCCAGAGAGCTGTCTTGGTGCTGATTTTTGTCTCATATCTCCTAAAATACATCAAGTTGGGCAGCTGGATGGGGAATGGCGTGCCTTGGTTTTCTGTAAAAGCTCATTGTAAATTTAAAAATTACCAAAAATAAAGACGGGACTCTTAGTAGGAAAATGGAAGCTCCTTTGGAGCTCAGATAACCCTCACTGTACAGCGGTGACTGCGGACGGCTATTTTTACCGGAAAACAGATTTTTTTCCCTGTAATTATTTTAAGATTTCAATTATAATTGTCTGGATAAGCTATACCGGTGTTACACCAAGTTATGCGACCCATCACAATTTGTGACCCCAGGGGGCAGTGTTGCGTTTTGTTGCATTTGTACATCCTGAATCGGCATAAAAGAAGAAGATGCTATGTTAAAACCGTAAACTACGTAAGCTTGAGGAAGTTGTGTGGCGCAGACCATGGTCACACTCTGACAGTGGCCATCACAGAATGTGACCACCTGCATCTCAGGAATAATGCAGATGTCTTTAATTTTCACTGAAGATAATAACAACAAAAGGCGTTTTGTGATGTTTGTGTCATTTTATCTCCACCAGTACATATGAGCGGCATTGGAGTGACAGGAATAAAAAAAAATGTAGTAACCAGATAATCTGCACTGGTTTAAATAAACTGAGGATGTAGATCACATTAATTTCAATAAATGGAAGTTCTGAACATTTTACCTGCGGACCTCGCATGTTGTAAAATTAATGTTTAATGTTAGCAAACATTTCTTGTCAAAGCCCTGCTTATCGCTGCATTTATTGTCCCGTTTGTTTGCAATAAACATTAACAAACGCTCTGTCTAATAGCCATGGTCCGCGCCGCCCGGCTTCCTCAAAGCTTACGTAGTTTACGGTTTTAACGTAGCATCTTCTTCTTTTATGCCGATTCAGGATGTACAAATGCAACAAAACGCAACACTGCCCCCTGGGGTCACAAATTGTGATGGGTCGCAGAATTTGGTGTAACACCGGTATGGACCGTACGCAAACAATCGGACGTTTAATCAACGCTGAAAAGACGCCGGGCCGACACGTCCCGTCATGGTTGAAAAATAGTTCCAAAATGAAAGTTGCACCGACGTGTTTTTGGTCGTGAATTACACGTAACAATTATACATGTAACTACAAATCTGAGTGTGTTTTTAAGAAATGTTATGTTAATTATTTTTTTACATTTTGGACTTTTTCTGCGCCGGCCATTTTTGACCATGGACACCGCGTCGCCGCCGGACCAATGTTTTGCAGGAATGCTATGTTGAACTACACATAACTAATTGTCGAAATAACAATTATATATATAACTGTAGGCATGTACAAATGCATCTGAATTGATTTTAAGACATGTTCTGTTATATTTTTTTTTTACAAATTCGGGCCGTTTGGGGGCAGTTCCTGTGGAGTGGCAGACCGGGGTGGTGGTCTCCATCTTTAAGAAGAGTGACCTGAGGGTGTGTTCCAACTATAGGGGGATCACACTCCTCAGCCTCCCTGGAAAGGTCTACTCCAAGGTACTGGAGAGGAGGGTCTGATCGATAGTGGAATCTCAGATAGAGGAGGAGCAATGTGGTTTTCGTCCTGGCCGTGGAACTGTGGACCAGCTCTATACCCTTGCAAGGGTGATGGAGGGGGCATGGGAGTTTGCCCAACCAATCCACATGTGTTTTGTGGATTTGGAGAAGGCTTATGACCGTGTTCCCAGGGGCACCCTGTGGGGGACGCTCCAGGAGTATGGGGTGGGTGGCTTTCTGTTAAGGGCCATTCAGTCCCTTTACCAGAGGAGCGTGAGTTTGGTCCGCATAGCCGGTAGTAAGTCGGACCTGTTCCCGGTGAGGGTTGGACTCNCGCCAGGGCTGCCCTTTGTCACCGGTTCTGTTCATCACTTTTATGGACAGAATTTCTAGACGCAGCCGTGGTGTGGAGTGTGTCGAGTTTGGTGGCAGGAGAATCTCGTCTCTGCTTTTTGCGGATGATGTGGTCCTCCTAGCTTCATCCAGCTCTGACCTTCAGCTCTTGCTGGGTAGGTTCGCGGCCGAGTGTGAAGCGGCTGGGATGAGGATCAGCACCTCCAAATCTGAGACCATGGTTCTCGACCGGGAAAGGGTGGCTTGCCAACTCCGGGTCGGGGGAGAGGTCCTACCTCAAGTGGAGGAGTTTAAGTATCTCGGGGTCTTGTTCACGAGTGAGGGTAGGAGGGATCGGGAGATCGACAGGCGGATTGGTTCGGCGTCTGCAGTGATGCGGACGCTGAGCCGATCTGTCGTGGGGAAGAAGGAGCTGAGCCAGAAAGCCAGGCTCTCGATTTACCGGTCGATCTACGTCCCAATCCTCACCTATGGTCATGAGCTTTGGGTAATGACCGAAAGAACGAGATCGCGGATACAAGCGGCCGAAATGAGTTTCCTCCGTAGGGTGGCCGGGCTCAGCCTTAGAGACAGGGTGAGGAGCTCGGACATTCGGGAGGGACTCGGAGTAGAACCGCTGCTCCTCCGGATTGAAAGGAGCCAGTTGAGGTGGTTTGGGCATCTGGTCAGGATGCCTCCCTGGGGAGATGTTTCGGGCATGTCCTGCCGGCAGGAGGCCCCCGGGTCGACCCAGGACACGTTGGAGAGGTTACATCTCCAATCTGGCCCGGGAACGCCTTGGGGTCCTGCCGGAGGAGCTGGTGGAGGTGGCCGGGGAGAGGACGGTCTGGAGCTCCCTAGTTGGGATGCTGCCCCCCGCGACCCGGACCCGGATCAGCAGAGGAAGACGACGACGGGCCGTCCTACCGTGACCATTTTTGGACGCGGACACCACGTCGGCGTCGGACCAATGTTTGTTGGGCTGTGTCTGTGTCTCACAGGTGTGTGGTTACCATGGTGACCATAATCAGCCGCTCACAACAAAGATATTTTTTATTTTGATCTCTGTGAATTTTACGCTTTGCTTGTTGTTTAAACATCAGAATTCATGAATTCTGGGCAGCAGGTTTATTTCTGGCTCTTTAGAGAAGTTGCAGTTTGAAGCCCAGATGCAACTTCTTTGAAATTTATTCAGGGAAATTTTTATTTTGTCGTCTTTCACTGCATCTCAGCGCTCTTTGAATCTATTCCCACGGCTTACTGTCGTTAATTAAAAACCCTAAAAACTCATCAGTGGGTGCAGCTCGATGCGTGGGAGGCTCATGATTCTTCCTCTCCGGGAGCCAAAGTTAACGGCTCCTAATCATTATGTCATTACTGTTTGGTCATTACGGTACGAATGTAGCAGGGTTACAGGGGGGGTCGCAGCCGGAGAGATGGAAATCCAAATGAGAGGACAAAGAATGAACCTGTTGGGTGAAACCATCCCCATCCTCTGATGATGGAGCAGGATATAAAAGCTGCAGCGTAGATAGAAACGCCGTGAGCCTCCTACGTTACGGCCCCCATGTTTTCACTATTGTGTTTAACTAATTAGTTTTGTTTGTGCAGCATTTTGGGTCGTGTGAGCAACAAAGAAATGTGCTTCATAAATAAAACTGACCTTGATTACGTTCATTTTAATGTTGGTAAATTGTCTTGGATGTTGTGCCTCGCCTGATGCAAAGCTAATTTTTCTCGGGGTACCAATAAAGTTTTTTTTACTTTGAATTAGGACTTTGGAAAATACAGCACTTCCTGGGTTTTGGCCTGTGGTGCATCTAAAGACTGATCTGCTTGATCGTGTTTGGCTGTTTCAGATTGTCGAATTTCAAGTGTTTACAGCGAGATCAGAACATATCAACATGCTTTCCCACCTCACTGGAACCCCTCCTTCCCCGATTCTGCAGCGTGCACACAGCAGCTGATCCAGGAGTCGAGATTTTTGCATAAAATATTCAAGCTGTCAGGCTTTCAGATGCTTTTAACTAACATGGTTATTTTCGTAAAGGAGGGCTTTAACAGGAAGTTTCTAATGTATTAAGTTAAGATCATAAGAGTCAGCACTTCCTCGTCATCCTGGTGGATTTATCAGTAAAACCGATAATAAATTCCTGAAACCTTCAGGTGAGATTCCCAACTCAAAGATAAATAAAAGAAGTGTTGAGCTGTGATTATGTAAAGCTGACTCCTTAGTGATGATCACCTGGAGCGTTGGAGGCTGATCAGCAGCACGCCTTCTGTCTCTATAATGCTGCTCTGTGTCGGCCATCCCTGCAGGTGGTCATGAACAATCAGCGGAAGATCGTCTGGCCTGGAGGAGACACTGAAAAACCACAGGGCTTCCAGATGTCCACACGACTAAAGGTGGGGGGCTTGGCTTGGCTGCTGCAATGTGACAGTCGTGTCCAAACAGAGGGAGAGTTGGCCTGAGCTGTGGTGTGTGTTGAATAGACTATTCCCTTATCTCTGCCTTGGACCCTCACAGAAACCAATCAGAGTAGCTCAGCTGTATTTGTGTCTGAGAGCCATAAAACAGGATCATTCAGATATTATGGGCTTCAAGTGTCAGTAATGCCTTGTGAGTTGTTTCCTGTGGAGAACAAACTCTCGCACTGCTGTTTCAGGAAATAGACATTAGTTTGGAGTGTCGGGATTATGAGTCTTACTCATTAATATTTATGATATGCTAACGGATCTCCTCTGATTGGCTAACAGCAACACAACACTTCCTATCCATGCGCTCAACAAAAAAAAACTGTAACATTGGACGAGAATGTCTTGTTCATTTGTTCCCGAGTCAAAGTACGAAGGAGAAACGGAAGAAGAACCGCTCCCTGACTGTCAGGACGTTTCAGAACGATGCTAATTTCAAGTAAACGTACGTTTTCTCCTAAAAGGGCGAAACGTTTGTGGTGATCGTCACAACGCTTGAAGTTGCAGTAAAACCAAAGTTTTCCCAACAAGACGTTGTAAAAAATGTTAACCAGCTGCTAACAGTTAGCTTCTGCTAGCCGACCTTCCCGTGGGGGGGCGGAGTCATGAATGCTAACTGTGACGTAGAAGAGGCTGGATTTTTCTGACCTGATCGTTTCCCCATCTATTTCCTTTCTGCGGCTGATCTTTGCGATGGGGCTTGAAGAAAATTCACGTTCAGCATGGCTCAGAGTGGCGGTCGTATTTTGGAGAGAAGAATTACGCAATTTCTAAGCGACCAAACCTTTTAAATAACAATTAATAAAACATCTAGAAACATTTTGCAGCCAAAGTGCAGAGCTGGTCTTAAAGGTCAGAGTTCACCAGCCTCAGCCTTGCCTGGACTGTGAGGCTGTTCAGCCTTCGGCCTGAAGGAGTAGGGTGGATGACGTCTGAGCGGTCCCTGTCTGATGCTTTCTGAAACTCTTGTTCCTGTAAAGACGCGACTCCGTAGCTGACATAAATCAGTCCCATCTCTTCAAACGTGGCATCTTGACAAAGACCTGGAGTTGATTAGGAGGGTTAAGGCTGACAGGATGAGAGAAGCGTGAGTGTGTGGGCGTCTGGAAGATTTAGGTTTTGTATTTTTGGGATGTTCTGAGGATTGGGATGAATCCAGCTGTGAGTAGTTCCTTTTCCATCGGTTGCAGATTGTGACTATTCACCAGGAGCCTTTTGTGTATGTGAAACCCACGATGGCAGACGGGACGTGCAAGGAGGAAATTACATTAAACGGAGTCTTAATTAAAAAGGTTATCTGCACTGGACCCAATGAGACTATTCCAGGTAAAACATCGCTTCTTGGAACGTAGAGACGCATAAATGTAGATGCAGCGTTGGGTGCGTGCACTTCCTGATTCATGTCACACATTCAGTTCAGTTTGCATTTCCCAGTTTTTAAAAATAATCAGACGTATAAATGCATTGCTGGTTTACCACAGGACGCCCGACAGTGCCCCAGTGTTGCTATGGTTTCTGCATTGATCTCCTCATCAAGTTGGCCATGACCATGAACTTCACCTATGAGGTGCACCTGGTTGCTGACGGGAAGTTTGGAACGCAGGAGCGAGTAAGTTTGTATTTTGTGCACCGAACTCATTTTGCATGCAGTATTTTGTATTCAGTGCTTTTTGTTCTGCTCCCGCTTAAGACTGAACCGAAACCATCAACCAGCTTTAAGAAACGATGACAAATGTTTAGGAGGGATCTGCTGAGGGTGTCAGTTTCCTAATGTGAGCATTTTTTAATAAAGCAAAACCAAGAAAAATCAACAATGAGTTATAAAAGTCATCTTCTTGGGTCAGTTTCTCCTCAGAATGGAGCTTTGTGGCTCTGATGGCAGATGTAGAGTTTCTGTTTCCTCTTAAAATATGAAATGAGTTTTAAATGTGAACGTTATAAAATCCCTTCAACCAAACGGGAACATTTTAATAAACGTTTTCTTTCTCTTTCAAGTGATTCATGATTAGCACAAAGTCTCGGCTGATTAGATGTTCCCGGTTGTTCTGCTTTGAATAATGAGATGCTTTTCACTTTCTGATGTTAGTCCAGTTTTGTCTTTATTTATTCATAAGATGCTTTCACTGCGTCACGGTTTATCTAACTCTGTGTTGTAACGAAGTTCCCTTTTTGGCAGCTTTGCTTTTCGAAAAGTGAAAAAACGTGAAAAAGTGTTTTTATGCAAAACTAACAGGACACACATAGATAGGCCAACCCCACAGGACCGCTCTAGTGAGACACTTCTATAAAGTTTAGGTCTTTGTTTTTGCCTTTGTGTCACACCTTTGCTGCAGAAATACGTTGTACTTGTTAACCAGGTCTGGCCATGCCTCTGGGCATTAACACTTTAACTACAATCAGAATCTGGGTTACAGAGGCAAAGCTGTGAAATCTGGTTGCTGAATGGTTGCTGTGAGCAGGGTAAACTGGAGCGGTCAGGTGAGAATCTCCTCTCCATCTGGGTTAAGGTTATGTCGGTGGAGGAGAAGGGGAGGCGAACCAAAAATAACCCCCATTCTTATTCATAATACATTACAGCCGGGTATCCCACTGTGGAGCCGCAGTGCTGCAGCAGCAATCCACATAAATCACAAAGTACACATATGAAGTACACACGATGCAAAAAGCTGAATGACGAGGGTACGCGGGAGTAAACACAAGGACCAAACGAGCTGACGTTTGAAGAGGTTTATTTTTGCAGACATTTTCATCATGAAGCAGCTTTTATGGAAGATAAACGCCGGATAAAACTAAGATTTTCATTCTTCAGTTCTGCTGGTGTCCGGGTCTTTATGGTTTCGATCTTTTTTTCCCCTTTTATTGTAATTTGGTACATTTGGTGAAACAAATCCCTGCTCTCATCTCAGGCTCCATTCTTCTATCGGAGACTTACTCTTATATAACATGTACACAAATAGTACCCAAAATAAAACCGTTACGAGTTAAAAATATCACTGGTTGAATTATTAAGAAAGCAAAGTGTAAGAGGAACCCAAGTGGTTTCAAAGCAGGATCCAGGCTTGTAGTTGCAAGTTTATGGATGTTCACCAGGATGTTTTGTCATATACAGTTGTTCTTTGTCATCGTGTTCACACTTGAGTTGCTCGTTTTGTGTCTTACTAACCTTCGTGTTGGATTAGTGAAGATTTGATACCACGTGTGCACGGGGTTTCTGGGTTAACGCCACATGATAGCAGAGAGAAAAGTACCGAGAGTTCTGCCAAGCTCATTATTAAACGAAAATGCTGCGTAGATGCAAGGGACGCTCTTGCAAAGCGCATGTTGGGGGTACATTTCTCAGACTGACTCGAAATAACGTCACACGTGTTGCTTTGGACGTGTCTCTGTGTTTGGTGACGATTTGGTGCAAAGGGACACTCATCAACGAAAACATGGCTGAGTGAGTTTGGTATGGAGGAACCGGAGTTCCCCGCACAGAGTCCTGA
>SSNQ01000206.1:2778210-2820399 GCA_006942095.1 Nothobranchius kuhntae | reverse complement strand
AAAAAAACCAGCCATAGCAGCGATTACAGTAGAGTTGATGTCATGATCGTGTCATTATTGACTTTTTGCTCTTCCAGCCATGCAACAGCTAAATAGAGCATAAAGAGCAAAATCAATGCCTTAGCACAATCATACAAATGTGACCCCCACGTGCAGCACGACCCGAGCAGGACACTGACAGGCTCAAATAAGATGTGTCTGCACGCTAAAAGCTTTGTGGAGCTGAAACCGTTTTCAGTCCTAAAGGTCCGCTCACACAAATAAAAAAACGGCATAAAACTGGGCTGAACTTCAGTGCGGCGCGTGTTCGTCTCTATTTAAAAGTTCACATTCATCTTGGTAGGTGGCGTATGTCTTTAGTTTTGGTGTTGCCAGCTGTTCTTATTTACCAAACCAGTTTATTGGTAACAGCATTTCAACACAGCGTGAGAGCTGACCAAAGCGCCTTACAGAAGGTCAAAAAAAGAACAAAAACAGTTCAATTAAAAACTACTGAGAACGAGCAGTAAAAACAAGTAAAACAATAAAACAACACAAGAATGTAAAAGCAAGCATAAAAATGGTCTTGTGCCCAAAGCCAAGTCACTGAAATGAGTCTTCAGTTTTGGCCTGATGACCGAGTCCGACGAAGACTGCCATATGGAGATGGGAAGGGCACATTTTTACACATTTTTTCCAGTTTTCTTTGTCATAAACTAAAAAGAAATCTGAAACATGGACTAAAGGTGGCCAATTGGATCATCACTCTTAATTACAGCCACTTTAGAAATTCTGGGGTTTAGAAAATCAAGCATTAATGAGTGATTCCTTTGCTCAGCTGATCAAACACACAACACGACCTGTGCTCCAATGCAATCAGCGGAGTTGTGAGGTGCCTCAGCTCCCCTCTCACACAGCTTTAGCCAGACTCTGATTGGATTGCTTGGAGGTACAGGTCCGTCTCATTTAATGGCCGATCACACTGTGATGTGGCCTTGGCAGCGTGTCTGCTGTGTGTGTGTGTGTGTGTGTGTGTCCCTGCCGAAATGAGGCGGCAGGGTTGGAGAAAGGTAAAGTATAAAAATCACAAGTGCCTGTCAGCAAACCGCGTGTCTTTTTAATGGTGTCTACCATCCCACTGACAACTGTATGTGACCGTTGAGTGTCCTTGTATGGACTTCTGATCTTTAGGCACATGCAGCAGATGAAAGCATGCAGGGTGGCATCACTGAGAAAGGAGAGACACATTGAACTGCCTGCAGAACATTGGTATTTAGAGCCGCGTTAGCGATGATCGTGTTCTCCACATGAATGAACAAAGATGGCTCATGTTGCTCATTGACCGTCACCGTGGAGCTAAAGTAAAGCAGACACGCGTTATTGCAGTGACATGTCGCGGAGGAAGCACTGGGGGAGCCCACAGAGTCCAACTAATTCAATCACTTCTGCATGAATGTTATTTCCAATTCTATCTGGGTGCACCAATTACTTCCCCGTGATCTCATCTTCATAAAGGGAAAACGACAAGTTGGTTATGTAGGGCACAAACTCACTGCGATGGACAATCTGAGTTCACAGTTCATGTGTTCTCCCTCCTCAGTGCAGCAAGCGCTAAAACCTGCAGTGTCATCGTCGCATCATTTTGACTGCTTGTATGTTTGTTCTATGTTATTATGTTGGTCACGCTGCCTCAGGCTGGTATATTATTACTGTAGACGTAACACTGTGCACTCACATGCCTTCAAACGTAAACGTAACCCTGCAGAGAACGTGCACGCCTGACTAAATCTGTTTCTGTTGTACATGCTGGTAATTCCCAAAGCTCGTAACCGCCACACCGTCAGCATTTAAAACATTTTAGTAAACCTTAACACCGCTCTGCTAATGCATGCCTGCTCTGTACTTTAAGAAGTTGCAGAGAAAAATGGTTGTTTCTATTTCAGAAGTGATGTAAATCTTTATTATAAGCCTGGAATTGGAATTGTTTTATGGTAACATTTAGATTTACCACTATAATAATTAAAAATGGTATTTTTTCGTGTTTTCTTTTATTTTTGCTGGTGATGAATGAGAAAAAATGCAACAAAGAACTGAAGAAGCTAGATGTGGTTCTGAAATTGTGACCCAGATAATTGCTGGTCTACGTGTAAAAACCATAAGTTATTGAACGTGATTGTTTTTCCCCAACCTGACTACTGGCTGTTAAAAACTGTTGAACCAAACATTTGCTGACATCCAGGTCTTAAAGTAACACAGAGCAGTCTCCTGCTCCTCCACCCTACTGGTTGAAAGTGGAATAACAACTGTCATAAACAACCTTGCTGTAGCTAGTGCTAAGAATGAGCTAATGCTAATGTGAGCCAACTAATCCCAAAATAAACAACAAAGTTAAAAGATCCACCCTGTTAGACAAAAAATATTATTACTTACAAGCCCAGTAGCAACAAAGCCAGGTCACCATCTGTCTGTGATTTTATAGCCTCTTTTAGCTCCCTCAAACTAGCGTAGGCCGCTCCGATGTTCACTCCGGTTTTATTTTGCTTCGCCTCCAAAGATGATCCTCTCTTACTTTTACTTCCAGGCTCTGCCATGATGCCAACAGAAAACTCAAACTTCTCTGTTTTTTCATCTTGTGCTTTTATTGACGATCTGTAAACTGAAAAAGCTAACTGATAGCATAACAGCTAACAGCCATAAAGTAGGTAAAGAGTGCCCCCTATTAGGGCTGGGCAATATGAACCAAAACTTATATATCAATATTTTTTGCTGAATTCCGATATACGATATTTCTCGATATTTTTCCTCCTGTAAAATATTAACAAGTTAACTCACTTCAAGCTGTCCTGATAAATTATACATAAATCAGTAGATTAATGCAGGGATTCCCAAAGTGTGGTGCGCACACCCCTGGGGGTGCGCGAGGTGAAAAGTGTAATGGCTGCGGAGCTCAGAGAAGTCTGTCATATGTCACCATTAGCGTAGCCAGAAACTCATGTGTGGGTGGGCCTAAGAAAATGTAATTGAAAACAAGTATATTTTGCTTGTGTGTGTGTGTGTGTGTGTGTGTGTGTGTGTGTGTGTGTGTGTGTGTGTGTGTGTGTGTGTGTGTGTGTGTGTGTGTGTGTGTGTGTGTTGTCTCTTATATATATATATATATATATATATATATATATATATATATATATATATATATATATATATATATATATATATATATATATATATATATATATATATATATATATAGCCATATATATACATATATATATATATAGCCATGCCCTGATGTGGGGCTGGGGGGTGCGTCAACATGGTCGGGACATAGAAGGGGGTGAGCGGCTAAATAAGTTTGGGAACCACTGGATTAATGCATAACAATGTATTTATTCTTGTTCAACCTTAACCTTAGTGCCTATTCTCTGGTACAGCTGTCTGTTCTCACACACACACACACACACACACACACACACACACACACACACACACACACACACACACACACACACACACACACACACACACACACACACAGTTGAGAGCTAGAGGTGTATCAAATGTCCCACAGGTACTTTTTATTTATATATTTATAATTAATGTAAAATTATTTAAATTTCATCTAGAGGTGGCCATATCATATATTTCTTGTCCAGAGAATAAAAATCTATCATGTTAATCTAAATGTATGATGATGTAATTGCATCTACTGAAGGTCACATGGGTCATGCACCGTGGAGTTATTAGTTATCAGGGCAAACATGGCTGGAGTCTACCAGGATTGGCTCATATCAGCGATTATACTGTAATGACTCAGAGGCTCTGGTTTTTTTATGAACATTATTTTCGGGCTACTGTCGCCGTAACCCGCGCCTTACAAACTCTTAACTTTTTTCAACAGAATCGCTCGTAACGGAGTTTTTACTAGCGTAGCTAACCAGAGCGGAAAAAAACGGAACAACATTTCTCACCCGTTGAGCTCACCTTCAAAGTAAAACGTTAAACCTATAGCTTACAATTCAAACCCTTACAATATGTTTGAGGTCATTCGGCCACTCCGGCTATCCGTAGATGTTTCCTCATTATACAGGGGAGGGAGGGGTTTGGCTCGTCTCTCCACACAAGCAGGATGGAAAAACGGAACTCTGTTGGCGTTGAATGTCCCCAAATAATTAAAAACCAGAACGCCAAATGCAAATTTTAGACCAGCACATTTACCCAGAGGCTCTCAGATTGAGATAACTTGTGAGAATACATGTAATAGCCGCTTAGAGACGGAGCAACATGTCGCTAGCATAGCGGCTAATCGCTAGCATAGCAGTTTGACCAGTTATGTTGATATAAAGATATACAGTCATCTTATTTCTTGTTTAAAAATTATATTGATATTTTTCAAATATCGATATATCGCCCAGCCCTACCCCCTATTTAGCACCTACCCACTTCACAAAACTGTTAAGTGCAGTAAATGGCCAGTAGAGAGCTGCTAAGTGGTGTCAAATATGAAACTGGTCAAGTTTCTAACCGCGATTCCTGTTTACGTGCTCCTGTTTCAGAAGCTAGAAGTAAGCCAATGCAGAGGTCAGTTTTGGAGTTTTGTTTTCAGATATTTGGACATCTCGCCTCTGATTGGCTAACAGCAAAGCGACTCTTTGCCTGACTCGGTTTTCTCTGCAGATGTTTTATCTCCACAAATAGCATAAGCCTGAAAGAGTTCTGCCAAGTTGTGGAGTTGCTAATGTGACGCACTTTGGGCTACGGTCTGACTGCTCTGAGATACCAAAGTATAGAATCAGATTAAAGAGCCTGAGGGTATGAATAAACCACAACAACATAACTTGACCTCATGAGTACTTTTTATTTAAACATATGAATATTGATGTATAACAAATATAATATATGTATATATTACCCCAACAGAAACAGTTTTTTCTTTTTCTCACTTTGAGTTCAAAGTTGAGTTTTGTACACGTGACCTTTGGTAGGTCAAGCAGCTTATATCAAAATGTTCATATACGAATGTTCAAAGGGTGGTTCAGTCCTACCTAGGGATGGGTACCTTTGACATTTGAATCGATTCGGTACTAATTCCCGGTACCTAGGAATCGATACCGGTACTTAACGGTACCAATTTTCGATACTTTTGAGTGTTTAATATTTTAATTCTCTTTTATAATTAAATATATATTTTTCTCAATATAGAACCATATTTGATAAATATCACGATAAATAACATACAACTGTTTGTATTTTAACATCGTCCTTGTAGTTTTATAAGCTGATAATTAAACTGAAGCAAACATCTTTGCTGTGAACTAAATTTACTGTGTATCTTCATTCCTTTTGCCGTCCTTTTTCATTTGATGTTTCCTACTGGGAAGCTAGAATTTCCGAGGAGAAAGCGAACGCACCATTAGCTGATAACAATGGTGGCAATGGAAGCTAACATATCAAGCTAACGTTATCTTAAACAGTTTATTTAGCTGCTGGAGCAGATTAAAACGATGATGCCTCACACTTAGATCGTCACTGGTTTCATCTTCACCCAATCACCCGTCGCATTTAGTAAAGTGAAGCCAAACTTTAGAGCGCGTTCATATTCTTCTATTCAGAAATTCGGAGTTCCGAGGAGAAAGCGAACGCACCATTAGTGAAACGGAAGCTAACAAATCAAGCTAACGTTCTCTTACATTTTATTTACCTACCGGAGCAGATTAAGATGAGGATGTCTCACTTAGATCGTTGTTACTGGTTTCATCATCACCCAGTTACCCATCACATTTAGTGAAGATGACCCAAGCTTTAGCGTGCGTTCTCTCTACCATGCTGCTCTGTTTACAACTCGCTCGCAGCGAGCGACGACATAACGCTCTTGCGCATGCCCAGCTGTCTAGGCAAGTTCTCGTTATGAAGGACGGGTACCGAAACGAGGCACCGTTTCAAATGACGTGAATCGGTGCTCAGTCGGTACTGTGGAATTTGGTCGGTGCCTTAAAAAGTACCGAATTCGGTACCCATCGCTAGTCCTACCGCATTGGAGCGGGGATTGGGCAGCTCGCCACCCTTCCTTGATCAGGCCTCTGATCATGGTGGGAAAAAAATTAACACAAAACAAAATAAAAACATGACCTTAACAAGGTGAGAGGAAACATAAATTAATACACAAACATGACAAGTTTGATTAGGAATTAACCATCAAATAATACTTATGTTGTCTTTTAAACGACGGATTCATAAGGCTCAACAAATCACTAAACAACAGTCACATACTCAAGTGATATTCAGAAAATTATGGGTCCCATCAAATATCAAACATTTTTGGTCATTTTGGTAATAAAGCTACAGACATTAACTAACCCTAACCAAATCAAATCAAATCAAATCAACTTTATTTATAGAGCGCTTTCACATGGCCAGAATGGACAAACAAAGCGCTGTACATCAATAAAATGCCACACAATAGGACAGAGATATGACCATTAAAATACATTAATAAATCCATTAAAATACACCAAAAAATCCCTGTAAAATACCGTAATAAATCCTATAAAAACACAATAAGAAATCCATTTTAAAATACAGTACAAAAACCTGAGTGCCAGTTCACAGTCCATATCCGGCCTACTTCCCCCAACTTCAACGTCCAAAAGCCAGCGAGAACAGATGTGTTTTCAGTCTTCCTTTAAAGGTTTCTAATGACGTGGCCTGTTTTACATCAGCTGGCAGCTCATTCCAGAGACTTGGTCCAAGTACTGAAAAAGCTCGACTACCACGAGACTTCAGGCTGTACCTAGGCACAGTTAGTAATCTCTGGTCAGCTGACCTAAGGGAACGCACCGGGACATGCTGGTGGATGACATCGGAAAGATATTTAGGAGCCCCTGTGTTTAACGCCTTGAACACAAACATGAGGACCTTAAACCTGATGCGATAAAAAACAGGGAGCCAATGCAAGGCACGTAGGACTGGTGTTATATGTTCAGACCTCCTGGTAGATGTTAACAACCGGGCTGCAGAGTTCTGAACCGCCTGGAGGCGTGCTACTGGAGCTTGTCTAAGCCCAGCATATAGCGAATTACAGTAATCCAGCCTGCAGGTAACAAAGTCATGGATTACAGTTTCCAAATGATTATGGGACAGAAAAGGCTTAATTTTCGCAATGCGGCGTAGATGAAAAAAGCAAGATCTCACAATACTGTTCACCTGAGCATCAAATCTGAGATCTGCGTCCAGTTTTACCCCTAAGTTAGAGACCACCGCCTTCTGATGCAGTGCCAGAGTGGCAAAATCAAGCCCTTGGGCACCTCCTGGGGTCTTAGGTGGCGTGAACAGAATAACTTCAGTCTTGTGTTCGTTGAAACACAAGAAGTTCTGAGCCAGCCATTGCTTGATGTCCTCAAGGCAGTCCAACAGAGGTTGAATGGTGCATAAACCACTACGCCTAATAGGAAAAATGACCTGGCAATCATCAGCATAGAGATGGAATGACACATTGTGTTTACGAAAAAGTTCACCCAGGGGTAGGAGATATAAGGAGAAAAATAGTGGGGCCAAAATCGATCCCTGGGGAACTCCCCATGGCAGCTCAGCCAGATCGGAGGAACAGTCCCCCAACCTCACACAAAAACTCCTCCCAGTCAGGTACGATCGTATCCACTGAAGTGCCTGGCCCGTAATGCCAACAGACCGCTCCAGCCGGTTTACCAGGATGTTATGATCAACGGTATCAAAGGCTGATGACAGGTCCAAGAGCACCAGAACCACAGCATCACCGGAATCATTTGCCAATAAAATGTCATCAAGGACCTTAAGCAGCGCCGATTCAGTGCTATGAAAGGGTTTAAACCCAGATTGAAATACTTCTCCAATTTCCCGTTCCTGAAGAAAAGACGTCAGTTGGATAAACACAGCCCTCTCTATGATCTTTGAGATGAAAGGGAGTGTAGATACAGGTCTGTAATTGGACAAGATTGTTGGGTCCAACCCTGATTTCTTAAGCAGAGGTCGTACCACCGCCTGCTTTAGGGAAATAGGGACTTCCCCAGAAATCAAGCTGCTATTTACAATTTGCAGTACATGGTTACCCACTACAGAAAAAACTTCTGTCAGTAGCCTTGCCGGGAGAACATCAGTTACCGCCCCTGTCGGCTTAAGTCTCACGACCAGATCCTCAAGTTCTGCAAGAGTTAATGGTTGAAAACCCTCCAGTGCCTTAGGAACACAGAGATCTGCATAGGGGGCGTGCTTAAGTGGTGGAATAGAGGCCCTTGTCACCCTTACCTTGTCCACAAAGAAGTCTAAAAAGTTGTTACATGACTCAGTGGTGAACTCAATCACAAGGGGCTCATTGACATTTAAAATAGAGTCAACTGTCTTAAAAAGTATCCTAGCATTCTGAGAATTTAAGGAGATTAAATGGGTTTAATTCATCCAAAATCAATGTGCCAATGGTCGCCATCAATACCGTAGGCATGAGAAACATTGGCCATGTTAATATAACGCTGGTTGCCTGAACTGATGTCTAAGTCGTGTTTTTTAGCATTAGCTTAGCGCTTACCCTAGCAGGAGTCTACCGGATTGTCGTAGCACCACATATCAAAGCAAACAAAACAATCCACTCACCGCTGAGCTGATCAAGTAAGGCACGTTACTTCATTGCTGGGCAGGATTGTTTCAGCAGCGGTAGTCGCCGATTATCCGTTTTTCTGCTTAAGTACACCGGCCACAGAAAAAGCAACAGCCACGCAGCATAAGAGAGGTAGCGTTGTGACCCAGAACTTATAGAAGGTGTCATCCCCGCCAAAATAAAAGCTGGTCAGAGGTGGAGGTTAGGTTCACACTAATGCTAACTGTTAGCTTCTACCAGCCGAGACGTTTGCTGTGTCTCAATTCAGGGTCTGCATCCTTCGAAGGACCCAGCCTACCCGGCCGACGTGGGCTGGGTCCTCCGTCGGCCGAGTAGACCGGATGTTAACGGCTGTGAATTTGGACAGGCCTAGCCTTCATGAATTCCCGCCACTCCCTCAGTGAACGTTCCGTCGCCTAGCAACCGTGGAACCGCTGAGCAGAAGGGAGAAGGAACTTTAAACGATGGAGCTCAAAGTTTTATTTAGCTTTTTAATCATTTCCTTGACTGTTGGAGAGCTAATTCAGAGAAATACGTTCAACTAGCTGAGCCTGAGCAAAGATGTGATAATAGTTTTTAATACTTTCTAAAGGTCTTAATTTGACCAAAACCGATTTATCACCTTTTAAGACTTTAAGACCCAGCGGATACCCTCTAGTAAACAATTCTCATTTGTAAACAAAATAAAATTCAAGAGTTTAATTCAAAACTGATTTTATTTAGATATTTCTTTTATATGTACATGTTTAATCTTTATTAACCATTTTTTCTGTCAAAGTTCTCCCTTCTCTCCTGGGCCCTCTGCTGCTCTGCCTCCCTCTGCAGCCTCATGTGCTCCCTGATCAGCTCCAGAAGCTGGTCATCGCTGCCACCTTCCCCTGGATGCCCATTTTCTCCAGAATAGTCTTAACAAACATGTAAGAAAACAACAGGAAGAGAAAAGAGGACAACGGGTTATTCCTTTCATGTTTTCACAGAAAAAACTAAACTTAAAATATGAGATGTTATTGTACCTCCATGCCACAGCCGCCGAATACTTTGCTCCGGTGATCATGTGGTCCATCTCCGCCCTAAGCTTAATAAATTCCCTGGTTTTCTCTTTTGTTCCTAAAATACAAACTCCTATTAAAATCAGGGGGAAACGTAGCGGGAGAAGTACGACACCGAGCGGCCGAACATACGAGCCGAGACCGCAATACAAGCACTTTTACTGTAACATTTCTAACTAAAATAACGTTCATGTATCACAAAAAGCCCTTAACCTAACAGTTTTCAGGTGTATACTGACATTTATATGCGCAATCCTCTCCAACAGTTCCCGCTTCACTGTCTGCCATTGTCTTTAAAAGTTCTACCTTCCAGCCCGCAAGGCATCTTGGGAAATGTAAACCACTGAAGGATACACCGGACCCATCCTTCATGCAGGCGAAAAGAAGGCCGGATTCGTCGACCGCATTTGAAGGAGTCTTCGAATTGGGACAGGCCTGGTCGCGGCGCTGTGACGTAACCGGCCGACGAAGGATGCAGACCCTGAATTGAGACACAGCCATTCTCTCCTGTTTCCTGGAAGCAAAACCAACAACAGCCTTTCCCGTAGCGAGTCAAGATGGATGCGTACACGAATGTTCATTTTAAATGTGACGTAGATCGGACTGGCTTTTCTCATCCATAAGTTTCCTCGTCCATTTTTTTCCAGCGGCCAGTTCAGAAAATAGTGTTAGGAAATTCTTGTCCTGTTTAGCCTGCATGTTAAACTCAGAGTGACTGATCAAATCTCAAAAACAACAAGTAGAAAACCATTTCTCAGTGACCTTGGTCTTTCATTTATTTGTTATATAAACCTAAAAAAAATCTGTTTAATTTGGGGGTCAGTCTCTCTAACCAGAAAAGGGTTCCTTTTAATATTCATTTGATTACTGAGCAAAGTGCACATTCGTCTAGAGCTCACGGAGACAGCTTTTAAAAATCGTAACTTTATCATCAAAACTGTCATTTGCAATAGCGATCAGGTTTTTGATTCCTTCATGGGATTTTTACCAACAACTGCACGTATCTACTGCTGGTACGACACACACTGGTCAAATCTACTCCACCTAACCACACTACAAAAAACAGAAATACTATGTTTGTCTTTGTAAAATAAAGTTATGCAAACAAAGGTGCATCATCAAGACCTGGCAGTATTTAAAAAGTAATTATCTTTTTGTGTGTGAGCATTTAAAGTTTATAAAGATTTACATCACTTGTGTTGTTTCTGCTGCTTTTCATCTCCCTGTGTCCCGATCAGACGTTACTCAGACGTGCACTCTCGGCACACATCTACAACCAGAGTCACAGTGACAGAAACCCCACGAGAATGATGGAGTACTATGGCAGCTTGCTTCTGTTTCCAGCGTGAAACGGGCAGTTGCCGTACGTTGTGCAAGTGCCATCGTTGGCTTCCTCCGACGGTGTCGGCATGCCCAGCATGGCCGGGACTGTGCGCACGCAGCACCTCATCAGGCCTCAGAGCAGCCGGGCTGCGCTCCTGCAGCCTCGGACGTGCAGCGAATAGAAACGCTGGAAAGTAAAGGTTACCAGAACAGAGCTGACTCCACTTGGGCATCGATTTTTCCTGAACAAACACGCTGCATTCAAATCCACTTACTAACAAAAAGGTGTCATTTTCCAACAGGAAACCCAAAAAGAACGATTTTACTCTCCGTAAATCCAGGAAACGTCACACGCCGATTAGCCCAAGGCCCATTCTCATCTGTATCTGCTTGCCACCTGATGTGTTGTCAGGGGTTGAGAGAAAAGTGCTGGTCGGCAGGGCTGATGGTGCAAATGTGCCCTGAAAGAGCCAAGTCATGTGACCTGATGAAAGAGGATGTACTGCGGGGCCAGTGCTGGCCAGGATGAATTTGTCATGCTGTTTGTTTTATGTTTAATTCTTCTTCTATGTTTTCCTCTGCAACACGCCCCCCCCCCATCCATAAGAACGTTTTGGCATGTTGAAATTCACACCACACTGCCCTGCCCAGCCCAAGGGCCTCCCTCGATGCCGCCGCTCAGCAACCCACCACATCTTCTTTTATCAGCATCCATCTTAGACGTCCGTTTGCAGGATCTTCCATTCAGCAACGACTTTTTCTTTTGTGCCTTTGAATTAAAGTAAGGGATCACTTCCACAGCAGGTATCCTTTCACCCCATCTCTTTTTTAGACTATTATTTTACATCATACTCCATCCCATTCCTTTGTGTGTGGGGTGAATTTCCATTATACCGGTTATTACGGTATAATGACTTTAAATGGGCTTCAGTTACCAACCTTTGTCGCTACCTTTGATGTGCACTTCAGTGGCATCCAATAATGTAGCTTCTCAATCTCTATACCTGCCTGGCTTTGGATGTGGATGTTTGCTTTGCTAGTTTATATCTCTCTCTCTTCATATATATACATATATGTATTTATATAAGTACTCGCCCTTGGTTCCCGTATTTGCTTAAGGATCTTCTTTAAAGTACTGATCAGGTGGATGGACATTTATTTTACTTTTCTTTTCTCCCCCCTCTATGCAGCCCTCTTCCTCTCTAGAGACTCAGGATGTAAGAATACCTTAATATGAGTTTTATTCTCTTTATTTCTGCACACGAATGATTGAGTTCCTTGTGAGAGTAGCTGTGGGGCTCGTGCGGGGGAGGGAGGGCACCACACCGGCTTGCCGTCTAGTAGGATTATGGTAAAGCCGGCCTGTTTTCCTTGACTGTCACAGGTAAGCGTCTGAATGTTCAGTGTAGGGCAGACCTCAAGAGGGCGTGTTGGAGCAGTAGGAATCCTTTTAGATGATGAAAGCAATATAGGTATCTCACCTTGACATCTGTACGAGTCATCACTCATTCCAGTGCATTTCTAGGGGCTGAGTGAATGTGTCTGGAGGACTACACTGCCATCTTGTGCAGTCCTAGTGTGATAACACTGCATAAACCGTAGCCCAACGCCCTCATACCAGGCTGAACAGACTATTGCCACACTCACATCTAACAAGCTTTATCCCCTTTCTTTCTCACTCTTGCTTTCTCACATGCTCTAGGCTTTATTGGGTCCCCCTAAGCACTTAGATAATGAAGGTTACAGTGGGGGTGCTGTTGCTTTTGGGGGTGGATGGAGAAATCGGGTGAGACTGAGATCACAGTCCTCACCCCGGCCATAGAGCATGAATAATGTTTCTACATATATTTATTTTAGGATAGGAAAAGTGGTAGAGCAGAGCCCGACCCCAAAAAGAAAGCCTCTTTTAGGTCCATCAGTACCACCCTGGCCTCCAGCATCAAGAGACGTAGGTCCTCCAAAGACACGGTAAGAAGACGAAGAAGCAACGACTTCCCGTTGACGCCTCCTCCTCTTTTCTCTCCTCCTCCTCCTCCTCTGTCTCTAGTATAGTCTTCCTCCTCCTCTGTCCGCTCTGCATACATCCCCATAAATCCAACCACGAAAGTCCCATTTCAGCTCACTCATTTCCACGCGGCTCTTCGCGACCTTCTGCCAAGTGTCTGTCCCTTCACCATCGATCAGCCATCACCATTTAGGGTTTACAGCTCCTTTAGTTCTACGAGAGAGAGGATCTGCTGGTCAGGCCAGCCTAGAGTAGCTGCTGGGTCCTGAATCTGATCAAAGGTCCTGGAATCATCAGGTTTTCTAGAGGCTGGGCAACAAAAGCAAGCACTCTGCCGGTGTTGTTTTGTCTTGGGCTGCTCTTCCTTGCTGCCTCTGGTTTGGACGTGGGTTCTGGTAGTTTTTTATTTTTCCTGCGATGAGGTGTATGTAGTGAGTGCGTGTCAGTTTTATGCATTTGTGATCACGTCCTGTTGTTTTAATTGCTTGATCCCATTGTTTCTTTGCACCAGTCCTGCACTTCCTGAGTTTAGTTCTTTGCTTGTTTTCATGAGCATGCTCTCGTGTTCCGTCTCCTTTTTGTTTTCAAATCCATTTTCAAGGCAGCCGTGACGTCCCGTCCTCCTGAGAAGACGACCGGCGTGACGCCTTAATGACCAACAAGTCTATTGCAGGATCACATTCATGGATTTCTATTAATAATTTAACTTTTTTGCTTTGTCATAATTATTCTTTAATTTCCAGCGTCCTTGTGGTCTGAACTGTGCATGCCTCTTTCAGGGTATATTTTCAGGTGATGACGACGGTCTTCTTTTATGTTCAACCTAATTCATTGGGCCAGAAACTCTGTGAAGTTTTAGGCTCTCACGAGGCAAGCACAAAAACACATCCCAACAGCTTCCACGGCCTTTCTTCACACTTTAGCTGCAGCTCATTGAAAGTGTCCGGGGCATTTTCGTGCTTTTCCTTCCACGGCCGAGGTGAAAAGCTCTGCTGCTTTAGACTGGGAGCGCGTGCTGCAGAAACATGACAAAGAAAGCAGTGACCTGCAGTTATTTGTAGCTGCTTGGCCGGATCGAATCTGTCCCGTGCATCTCTAAAACGAGCAGAAACAGCTTCAATGGCTGCAGTCAGCCCAGAAACGCTCTGGATAGAAGCCGACTCGCTAGCTGCTGCTATAAGCTAACCAAGTGCAAAGAAAAATAAATTTAAGTTTAAATAGATTTTCTGTCTCTTTTTCCTCGTGTGTTAACGGATCTTTATGCACCAATGCCTTTACTCTCCTCTGGCCGTCGCCCAGTAGCACTCACTGGTTTTGTGTTCAAGAGGCAAAGACCGTGACCGCCTTTGTTCATGTCTGCTCAAGGTTTGGATGTTGGTGTAGAGCCCTGACGGAGAAACTGGAAGGATTTAGTGTCATTTTTAAAAGATGCTGTAAATAAAAGACCTACCATCTTCAGTCTTTAACCATTATTTTAATTTTATATAAATGTTCTTCTTTTATATTAATGGATATCAATGGACTTGAGTGTGTCCCTCACCCACATGTCACACTGCTCCTCCTGCTCTTCCTCTACTAGCATGCTAATAGCTTTACCTGTCGTAGCTGTAGTAACCGTAGAAACAGTAGCTTGATAAGCCCTACCTGTGCTTGTGATGTCAGTAAAGTGTCTCTGACCCCAGTAGGGAGTGCTCTTAGCAGGGAACAGACATGAGGAGAACCAAACGGGGGCTGTAAGCTATAAGATGATGATGCAACTTAGTGGGTCGAGGGGATGAGGGACATCCACTCTGATTCTTTAAAAGCTGTTCAGTCTGGATGTTGCTCCACCTGTTAGCATGTTAGTTGCATCATAAGCTTGGATATTTTTGGCTTTATTAGCTCTTATTTAGAACTTTGTTGTGCTTGAATGAGAAGAATGACACTGACCAGAGATGTAGTGTGGATTGGATAACGGAGATAATATCTTCCAAAAACATCATTATTTTCTTGTTTACTGCAGCTGACAACAATGAGATGGTTTAGCAGCTTTTTACCTGTTAATTCCACAAAAACCTAATTGAATCAGCTTTGAAGAGACAGTTCAGATCTTTTAAAGGAACGCTCTGTAGCTCGCGGTTTGAATATCAGTTTGGAGAAATGGTTCACCTGACGTTCTCAAGCCAACCCAAAACACACCTGAAGACACCATGTTTGTCTGGAGCAGCTGTGTAGTCCATGCTTCTTTTGGAGGATATGGTTGCATTTTGCTGTTCCTTTTCATTTTTATGTACTTTTTCAAGTTTCGAACCCCAGCTGTAATCAAAGATACGGATGAAGTGAGTCTAAAAAAGGTATCTGCAAACTCAGCGGTGGAGTGCATTCAAACAAATGTCTCGTGTGGAACTACTCCTGACAGAACACCTTCAGCAGGTTTAACCCTTCAACAGGAGCTCATTAAAGGTGCAGTGTGTAAGAATTAAAGTAAGGTGACATCTTGTGGTCAAATGTGGGTACTGCAATCCTTTTCTCACTCCTGTTCCATGAGTTTCATGGCTATTGCAAGTTACGGATCAGCACCAGAGGATTCTAGATGACAAACACGAGTCAGACACAGTTAGTTGATAAGTCGATAAATGCATTGTCGTATCTGGTGCTAGCACTTTTTGGGTATTTTACGGTAGGGAGCACTTACTATACTTATTATGGTAACATGCCCCAAAAATATAGGAAGTGTTGTTTTTTACCATATGCCTGTTACTTGCTGTTATAGTTCTAAAGAAAGTAAAACGCCACGTTTGAATAATTTTTCCTTACACAAACACATTTCACTGTAATTTGAGTCGTTGTAGATTGAAAAAGTAGCTTGAGATATTTTTCGAGATGACTATTTGCTTCTAATTCACTGTTAGTGTTGTTAGCTCAATAATAGCTTTCTTTGCCTGATATAAGAGTAAAACAAAAAGATGTCGTGGCTTCGTAGGGGTATAAGAAATAACTTCTGGGTCGCTCCTCTTTACTGGCTTCAGTTCTTTAAACAACTCCGGAGCTTTTTGGCGGCCAGTGTCAAATTACAAATGCTAGCAGTGCAGCGTTAGCTCGCAGAAGACACAGGAGCCTCCCACGCACTGATGGTGAACAGTAGCTATGTCCCTGCTTGGTTTATTTTGAAAGGAGTAAAACTGACAAACCTTACAGCTGGCAGAGAATAAAATGTTTTACTGTAAATTTTCTTCTAACATGATTGAGACATTCAACTGTTTGTGATTATTTCACAGTAGAAATCTTACTTGATTCTTACACAATGCACCACTTCACTGGTAAATCCCAGAGTCCCCGGTTGCATTTTGTTGTGCATAGATGTTTATATAGTCGCACTACCTCTGGTCTTTCCTAATATGAGGCCAATTTAGGAGCAGCGCAAAAAAAATAATAAATCACCGTAAAATCGTGTTTCCAGGATTTTAATCTTTTTGGGGCCTGTGACAACCTTCAACCTGATGGTTTTAACCCAAGATCGTAAATTTCGGACATCCGTGCCCTAAATGAATGAAAAATGCTTTGCTTTGTTTGGTGTGGATAATATGTTCTGTGCTAATCAGGAACCAAATAGCCTCAATGCTCAGAATTAGAGACAACGAAGAATAAAGCCACACAAAAACAACACAGTATTTTTAGCAGGTTCTTCTGTTCAAACCTGCAAAAATTGATGGGATTTTAATTTTGCTTTGACACGATTGGACTGCAGCCTTCTGAAATATGAAATGGCAAAAATCGTTTTTTTTTTATGTTTGAACAAACCTGCTAATCACTAATAGCTAAAAGAAGGCATAATGAGTCTAAAACGACTGTCCACTGGCCTTACGTTGCTCTGCTCATGAATATCTTTGCCAACAGCTGAGTGTTTCAACAATCCTGAAAACAAACGTAAAAATGATCAGGGGCACAGGTATTTAAGGCTTTAAAGAGCAAGTCACCCCCTACCAGATTCTTACTCAACTCCCACTTCCTGTTTGAAAAATGCTACAAATGCCGTTGCCTAGCAGAAGAAGAGGGCGGAGCCGCTAACAAACAAACACACACACACACACACACACACACACACACACACACACACACAGGCTGTGTCTCAATTCAGGGTCTGCATCCTTCGAAGGACCCAGCCTACTCGGCCGACGTGGGCTGGGTCCTCCGTCGGCCGAATAGACCGGATGTTAACGGCTGTGAATTTGGACAGGCCTAGCCTTCATGAATTCCCGCCTCTCCCTCGGCGAACGTTCCGTCGCCTAGCAACCGTGGAACCGCTGAGCAGAAGGGAGAAGGAACTTTAAACGATGGAGCTCAAAGTTTTATTTAGCGTTTTAATCATTTCCTTGACTGTTGGAGAGCTAATTCAGAGAAATACTTTCGACTAGCTGAGCCTGAGCAAAGATGTGATAATAGTTTTTAATACTTTCTAAGGGTCTTCATTTGACCAAAACCCATTTATCACCTTTTAAGACTTTAAGACCCAGCGGATACCCTCTAGTAAACAATTCTCATTTGTAAACAAAATAAAATTCAAGAGTTTAATTCAGAACTGATTTTATTTAGATATTTCTTTTATATGTACATGTTTAATCTTTATTAACCATTTTTTTCTAGCAAAGTAAAAAGCTGTCAAAGTTCTCCCTTCTCTCCTGGGCCCCCTGCTGCTCTGCCTCCCTCTGCAGCCTCATGTCCTCCCTGATCAGATCCAGAAGCTGGTCATCGCTGTCACCTTCCCCTGGATGCCCATTTTCTCCAGAATAGTCTTAACAAACATGTAAGAAAACAACAGGAAGAGAAAAGCGGACAACGAGTTGTTCCTTTCATGTTTTTGCAGAAAAAACTAAACTTAAAATATGAGATGTTATTGTACCTCCATGCCACAGCCACCGAATACTTTGCTCCAGTGATCATGTGGTCCATCTCCGCCCTAAGCTTAATAAATTACCTGGTTTTCTCTTTTGGTCCTAAAATACAAACTTCTATTAAAATCAGGGGGGAAACGTAGCGGGAGAAGTACGACACCGAGCGGCCGAACACACGAGCCGAGACCGCAATACAAGCACTTTTACTGTAACACTTCTAACTAAAATAACGTTCATGTATCACAAAAAGTCCTTAACCTAACAGTTTTCAAGTTTATACTGACATTTATATGCGCAATCCTCTCCAACAGCTCCCACTTCACTGTCCGCCATTGTTTTTAAAAGTTCTACCGTCCGGCCCGCAAGGCATCTTGGGAAATGTAAACCACTGAAGGATACACCGGACCCATCCTTCATTCAGGCGAAAAGAAGGCCGGATTCGTCGACCACATTTGAAGGAGTCTTCGAATTGGGACAGGCCTGGTCGCGGCGCTGTGACGTAACCGGCCGACTAAGGATGCAGACCCTGAATTGAGACACAGCCACAGAGACTCACAATGACATTGTGACATCATATGGTACCAGCTAATGTTCTACGGTACCTCTTAGCCAGTAGCGATGGCAGCTTTAAATTCAAATGCAGTGCAGAGTTTTTACCTGACAACAGCACAACACTGACAATTTTAGGCAGAAAATTTAAATTTTAACTAAAATGCACTAAAGTGCAAAACTGTTGACTACACGTGTCTGCAGCACGATTAGACACGCATTTATATAGTTCGTCAGGAAAATAAGATGATTTGGGATGACTTGCTCTTAAAAGTTGTTTTAGGATTACAGTAATCTACTAGCTGTTAGCTAATTAGTTCAGTCAGAACTAGTCCGTTTTTCCAAACTGAAACCAAAAGCTACGAGAAATAATTGTTTCATCATTTTATTTCACAGAAAAAGACTTTAAAAGATCTAAACTATCTCCTCAGACATATCTCTGCCCTTAGACCAATAACATGCATGAAGCTGGAGTCCTCTTTGCTTTAGCACTCTAAAGAAGCACGGGGAAGGAGAGACTGGACCTGAGAGTCTCACACAACGGTCAATAATTCATCTCCTTCTTCTGAGCGGCTAAATTTAGAGGAACTGCATGAATCCTAATGACTGTGTGGAGATGAACGACTAGCTCTGTTTCTCCGTGACAGGAAACGATCGCCCAGTCGTGTTGCTAACGGTGTTAGCATCAGACTTGCTGTTGTTGAGACTCTCGTCTGCTCTCCTCTAGCCCATCTCAGGTACAGACAGGAAATTCAAACTTTATTAATAACAACAATCACTTGAGATGGGTTAGAGCGTCCTCCTGCTTCTGTAAATAAAAATAAACCCAACGGTTACATTAACTAACTGCTGAATGACACTTTTGTGGCAAACACTGATTTTTTTCTGTCTCCTGTCATCCTTTGCTTTCGTGTTTCTTCACCTCTGCAGCAGTTCCCACCTACTGACGCCACGGGCCAACTCAACTTGTCGGACCCGTCTGTCAGCACCGTGGTGTAAAAACGAGGGCGGCGTGGACATTCGCTCCTCGAGGAGAGAGGAAACAAGATGATGTGAAAAGAAAGAGAGCAAAGGAACGGGGGGATTACTCCACGGTCGCTTTGTCGGCAAAGCCGAAGCTGTGGAGGTGTTTGGAAACAGTCCGCTGAAGAAAAGGCTGACGACACTGAACTTTGCACCTTTTTAAAAAAGATCTGATCTTAGATGTTTGTCGGATCGCCGAGCATGCACAGAAAACTCATCGGACTCCAACTTTTCCTTCTGTATACTCTTAGCTTAACTTACTTAATCTCGTTTTGTTGATTTACTCACATGAACTTAATGTTTGATGTTTTCTAGCTTGCTTAGCAGATGCATAGCGTTTAGAGAACCAGATTTAGTTTGGTTTCATTGCAGGAAAGAAAAGTTGCAAATATTGCATTTGACATATCACTTCCAATTAGGGCCTAATGACCGCTGAAATATTTCGTTTTCCTAACATTTTAGTGCAATACGAGAAGTACTGTAAGCGTCAATGGAGATGAATTATTCTTAATAGGAACTATACGTGTTTTTCTTGACACTTTAAATGCTTTAGACAAATTTCTTTATTAAGAAGCACTAATCATAGCATTAAAACGGAGCATCTGGCTTGTCTCGTATACAAACAGAAATGGAAAATAAGCATGTGTGTGTGCTCGTGTGTGAAAAGCAGCTCTTATGTATTTGAATGATTACTTTTTAGGATGTATACGTTAAAATTCTATCTTCCCCCCTAATTTTGCACTAACCTACCAAAGGTAGCGGATTGTTTTACATGTTTCAAAGATAACCAGATGGCATGATTATCAGCAGTTTGTTGAATTAGACTGAAGCTTCTTGAAGAGTATGACTCGAGGCCATTGGCGATGGCCACTCTGCCCCTCTCTCCTGCAGCAGCAGTCTTTCTCATTTCCAGTGTTGAAAGGGTTGCATCAAAGGGCCAGGTTTTTCACCCAACCAGCACTCGGTCTTTCATGCAAAACCTCCTGCCTGCGCAGCACCGGGGAACTTTTACACGAAGGAACTCGAGTGAATTGAAAACTACGATTGGCCGCCTTTGTGCAGGTCTTGGTTAGATGCAAAAACAGGCCGTTTCCCGTTTTACGGAGATGAGAAACCACTGCTGTTTCCAAGCTCATGTCCTCTCTGGAGTCTGCCACTGCATCGCACTTTATGCCAAGGCACCTCCCCAAAGAACATTGATTGAAAAAAATCGTTAAGAAAGCAGACTGAATTACCAAACATTGCTCAGACATTTTAACTTTGCCAATTATTCCACAAATCTTTTTCTATATTACTTTTATTAGAGATAAAGGCTGTTTTATTACAGCCTAACACATACCCATGCATGCCTCTGTCTTAAGACCAGTGCTTTAGTTTGCTTTTGGATGTGTGCTGTTGACATGTACAGTTTACCTGAACCACTTAAAATGAATGAAATGTAAATAAAATCTGGTTCCCTGTAGACACGGAGGTTTTACTGCACTTGTGCTGCAACTGCAGCTAAGAATGTTTCAAGCTAGTTATCAGCTCACAGGAGACGACACACACACACACACACACACACAGTTACAGAAAGATTAGCTTGTTTTTATTACATTTTCCAGTAAAGATCTTGCATTGAATCGTCTTATTTATACAACTGTAAATAAAATATATGATGTTACCAAATCTTAAGATTTTTTAAATAATGCAATAGGTGGCTATTAAAGTCTGTGTCTGTATGTGTTTGCATTTGTCTGTGTTAGAAAAAAGATGTCATGACCCGGACAGATTTTAATTGAACTCAGTCTTTGCTGGACGGACATCTGCAATTCAACCTGATTCAAGATGGCTGCCAAAGCTAATCGATACTGGCAAACGCAAAAAAAGCTACAATCTGGTAGCAACTAAACCTCCTTACTAGGAACGTTGGTGTCTCAACACGGTCAGCAACCATACTCATGTAGGCTGTGGTGTTTAAACCAGACTAAAGTGGTACTAACGGGTCCAAACTGGGCCTAGAACATGGTGTTTAAACCACGCTGGTACTAAGGGGTCCAAACTGGGCCTAGAACATGTCACCTATCATTAAACCAGCAGCAGTAGCCTAAAGTGTTGGTAGGATGGATCCATGCTTTCATGTTGGTGACACCAAATTCTGACCCGACCACCTGAATGTTGCAGCTGAAATCCACACTCATCAGATCAGGAAAGGTATTTCCAGTCTCTTCTGGTCCCGTTCTGGTGGTCCTGGGTGAATTCTAGCCTCAGTTTCTGGTTCTTAGCTGACAGGAGAGACACCTGGTGTGGTCTTCTGCTGCTGAAGTCCATCTAGAGCAAGATGTGCTTTAGAGATGGTATTCTATGAACCTTGGTTGGAACCAGTGATTATTGGAGCTACAGTTGTCTTTCTACTATTTACAACCAGTTTCTCTTGTGACGCCAACACATTTTCATCCACACACCTGCAGTTTGCTGAATATTTGCTGTTTTTGTGTTTTTACTATTCTCCAAACCTCAGAGATGGTTGTGGAGTTAATGCTCAGACCAGCAGCAATGTTGTAATTCACTTAAATCTTATTTGTTCTTCATTCTGATGCTCAGTTTGAACTTCAATGCGTCTTCTTGATGCCTAAATGAACTGAACTTCTGCTGCAGGATTGGCCGATTAGCTTTCCTATGTTAACAAGCAACTGGTCAGGGGTACTCGAGTGGCCGGGGAATCTGTCTGTTTACAAAATCAGGGGCATTTTGTCCCAGAGAAACTGGCGCTTGGTCATCGCTAGTATTTTTGAGGACACATTAGTTCCTTTAAAAATCTTTAGCCAGAATTCTGCAGCAAGAGTTCTGACAGAAGCTGCAAAGTGTGTTAGACGGGATGCATAAATGAAGTTATGAGACAGTGAATTTATGCTGCAAGTCAGTTAGCATAGCAACATGAATGTTGGTGGGGAAAATAGCAACAACACAAATAATTGTTGCATGCTAAGTGAAGGGTGTCAGGTGGCTTAACATACCTGCTCATGACATTTTGAACAATTTGAAATACAGCAAATTTGCCTTTGAATTGCCAGAGGCTTAAAGCGGTTAGCTTCCCCACACAGACAAGAAAAGGGCGGTAAAAGTTCATCGACCCGTACTTCTCAGCTTGGGGGTTTCACCAAAGAGCAAAAGCTTCAAAGTGAAAAGCCCTGCTGAGATGAAAGACACATGAAACCACACAGAAAACCGTTCACGTTACTTCAGTCAGACCAGCAAGCAAAACGATGAGAGCACAAACCTCCGAGTCATGATCTGAGAACACCTGAAGGGGATTATGACTCATGCACAAAACCTGAGGCTGCAGGTTTCTGGAGTTGCAACTGACACAAACAGCAGATGTATGTCCCCTGGTAGTTTTGTTCTGCGTCTATCATCTGGATCACAAGTATTTCTACACGAAGATATTTTTGGAACCAACACTTCGACTAATTTGCTGACTTGAGCTGTTCCAGTACCTTTAAACCCTGTTTGTGTATTTATCTCCTTTTATATGTTTGTGTTTGGTTATAAACAATGGCCATGACCTACAGCCTCAAATTTCTCCAAATCCGAAGTCATCATGCTCAGCCGGAAAACGGAGTCTCTAACGGAGCGAGACACAAACCAACCAGTCGGGGCGCCACCTGCCGTTACGAGGTTGTTCAAAGTTAAACATCTCCAATCGCCAGTACATCCTTGTTACAGCCGACTCCATTTGTCACCAGATTTATTCCATTACTGAAGCGACATCCTGGATTAAAGCAGCCCAACTAAGTTTCTCCAGTGGGGTCAACCTTAGAAAACTTTTGGTGCAATCGCAACTGGGTCGGCCCGGTCTAGTGCATAGGTTAATTGTGTTCACACCTGGGTTATCTGCGTTTTCCTCTACTCTTCCAGGTAGACTCGGCCAGCTGCACTATTCACTATCAGACTGGATGCATTGAGGTAAACATGTTCTCTGACTGACCCCAAAATTCCACTATCTCCGCTCCGCTCCGGCACGAACTCCGCAGCAAAAACGGTCCCATTGTAGTCAATCTGAGCTGTTCCACTACTGCGGCCGTGCGGCGCAGTGCGCCGCCCACCGTTCCGCCTTCCGGCAAAAATAGGATCGATTCTATTTTTGCCGGAGGCCGGAGCACCTCTGCAGTAAATGGACAGAAATCACAACCGCCCAACAGGAAAAGGAGCAAGCACAACTTCCGTTATTTCACAATAAATCGATAAACAAAAGGCGTTTTTGTTTCATATGCACAGGTTTAAAAACTTTTAACAACTATCAATGGCGGCTGAACTTTAAATGCACAAAAGTAAGCCATAAATACAGTTTCCACTATCAAAGTAGTCACACTTTGTTGATCCAAACACTGCTGATCTCTCTACACAAATGATGGGCAGATTAAATGTTTCATGCCGATGCTTCTCCCACACAACGGGTGTTTGGATCTAACTTCCGCGTTTATTGCTCGGACTGTATCGCAAGATCTCGAAAATCCCGCGCATGCCTGATTGCACACCTCAGGTCTCCGCACCGGAGCGGAGCCGTTGTAGAGCGGGTATAGTATAATTTGAGTTCGGAAGCGAGCGGCTGCGGAAGGAGGGAGCGGAGATAGTGGAATTTTGCCTTGAAGCTCAGACCTGCCGCGGCACGAGGACAGGCTGCTGTGCAGCACCACTGCTCAGTGAGACAGTAGGAAGCTGTGTGCTTCATGTACGAGGTCTCCAAAAGCAACACAGCTCACGGCCACTTTTGTTTACTAACTTAAAGAGCAAGTCACCCCCAAATCAACTTTTTTCATAGTCGTGTGGTAGACACGTGTAGTCAATAATTTGGCACTTTAGTGCATCTTAGTTAAAATGCAAATGTTCTGACTAAAACTGTCTGTTTTGTGCCGTTTTTAATTTAAATCTGCCACCGCCATAGGCTAAGAGGTACACTATGATGTTATCTGGTACATCATGATGTCACAATGTTGTGAGCCTGTGTGTGTGTTTGTTAGTGGCTCCGCCCCCTCGGTCTGCCAGGCAACAGCATTTGCCTGGGGAACACCGGAGACGTGCCGCGGCGTTCGAGATAGAACTAGCGCCTCTCTTCAGCGCCTTGGCGTGGCACCTCTGGCTACTACCGACTGTGACATCACAGGGATGTTTTTAGGAAAGAATATGAGTTGTGTAAAAAACGTTGTGTGAGATCTCTCTGCTGTCTGCAGGTAAAATCCTAACTGATCATAAATACTCTGAACAATCCCTCTTCTGAGCTGTCTGAGCCTAAAACGAGGTGGTGAGGCTGAAGTTCCTGCTGTTTTTATTCAAATGAGGGCAGTTTGCACGTTGGGCTTTAACTCCTATTCGTGTGTAAATTCTGGAGGAAAACAACAACAAAAGTCTCAACCCGTGCCAGATCAGACCACCCGTGTGTGATATGAAATATCTGAGCATTCGTTTATTTTTACACCTTAAATAAGGAAATGAGGAGGTGGTTAGATGGCTCCACCCTTTCACTCTGGAGCAGCAGGTTGCTTTTATCCTCTCAGCTCTGGACATGATAGACATTGTTGCCTCCTTGGCTGGCGTTTCCTGGGAGCTGTTTGCGTTCACTGACCGGAGAGGAGCAGGAGTCCAGGAGAGGAGAGAGGAGGACATACATGTGGGTGAATGTGAGCCGAGGCAGCAGGTGAAGCGTGGAGGCGCGACCAGACACCCCCAACTCTTACCAGGTCAGGTCTCACATGTCCAGAGCAGAGGGACGCTTCTCACTTTCACCTCATGGCTCAGTGCTCCTCTCTTCCCGTCGTCCCCTTCGCTCTCCTGATCTTTGGACTTCTTGCCATCCTGCTCCTCACGGTTCCCACCGAGGACGTCCGGGAGGCGCCGGGGTTCACGGTAAGGTCCGCTCCTCCGGGATGGGAGGGTGTATGTATCCGTGTGAAGCTGTTGGCATGGTGTGAAACCAGGAGAAGGAGAAAAAAACAATTCTGCAGCTTTTTTCTAAGTTTGTGAGGTTTTGTGGAAGCCGAAAAGAAGTAGGTCAACCTTTTATGTTGGTGTGTGTAAAGCTGTTCTAGCTGGGGTTGACCCAAGTCTTGGTTTGGTACAGCAAAGTAAATTCTAGTTTTCCTTCTTTTTTAAACAGACCATAACTGATAATCAGCTGCTTTCTTCATAAAATAAACACTGACATTATACAGCTGATTCATCTGAGTCCTACAGGACCTGTCAACCCCCCCCTCTTTCTCCAGTAGGTTGGTCCTAGGGTGGTGACGTTTCTCTTAGATAACCCAGTAACTAAACCGTTGTACCATGTGGGACAAAGGTTTGGTACAATATTAAGAAACTCGTCACAAATGTAGTGAAAGTGAACCACTGTGGAAGTTAGAGCGGACTGGTGCTGTTTTAAGATTGTGGGAATAAATCTAGTCTTAAGCCTCATTCACACTGAGTACGGCTTCTGCCATACTCAGTCCATGCAGCGGTGCGGTGCGGTGTGGACCAGGGTGCGGAGCTCCAAAAAGTTTCTGTATGAAGTCTTTTTTTTTTCAGACACCTCATACAAATGGTCATTAAGTTAAAGAGCAAGTCACCCCCTACCAGAGTATTACTCCACTCCCACTTCCTGTTTGAAAAATGCAGCAAATGCTGTTGCCTAGCAGACTGAGGGCGGAGCCGCTAACAAATACACGTGCTCACAACAACATTGTGACATCACATGGTACCAGCTAACGTTCTAGGGTACCTCTCAGCCAATAGCGATGGCAGATTTAAATTCAAATGCAGTGCAGAGTTTTTACCTGACAACGGCACAACACTGACAGTTTTAGGGAGAAAATTTAAATTTTAACTAAAATGCACTAAAGTGCAAAATTGTTGACTACACATGACTGCAGCACGATTTGACACGCATTTATATAGTTTATCAGAGAAAATAGTTGATTTGGGGGTGACTTGCTCTTTAAAGTCACCACCTGCCTTCTTGGACAAAGCCATGCAAGCAAGCAACATTTATATAAAAAAAACTATTCAAAGGCCCGACTGCGTTCTGCAAGTCGTCCCCATAGAGTCCCTGAAGCAGATGGTTGCAGAATAGGGTCCAACACAGCTTGTGACAGGCACACAGGGGCAGACGCAAAGCTCTGCAGAGCTGCTATGGTCAGAATTACCAGAACTAACTCCGAACTGAACCTCCTCCTAGTCACTTCCTGTCCAGCAGGTTTTAGCTTTCTTTATTTTCGTACATTTCGGAGCGGATTACATTTTCAAATTTTTTGACCAAAGATTTAATTCATTGGTTGCCATCGGTATGTGGAGCACATTTCAAACAATGTAGCAAAAATTGTTCCAGAAAAACTCTCAGACTGTGCTTTTAATGTCCCTTGGGGTCCCTTTTAAAGGCGGGAAATTCACTAAATGCTGCTAGAATAATAATGGAAACACAAATATTTGTATTACGTCACGGTTCCTCTTTTTGCTGCACCAGAGCCGACTGCACCAGACATGAATATGTAGATGCGCCATTGGGTGTTGGCGTAACAGCGTTGCTGCTATATTGGGTGTTTTTCTCACTCTCCAAACCCAAACTGGAGTCAACATTTTAATTATCATGCCATACCATATATCTGATTTTGTTAAACATTATAATAAAATGTCTTTTTTTGTTGAGTAAACATCATCTTCAGTAGAAATAGACCCATCCAAGATGGCAGCTCGGTCCACATCGCTTCTATGTATATGCTGTCTGTGGTGTTGATTGCAACTGGTGTTGTGCAGATAAAAGTTAGCCTGCTGGCTGTGGCACAGTCTGCGCCCCCCGCCACGGGAGTGCGCATCACAGCCGTAAAATAAGGACGTAAACCGTTTTAAATACGAGGAACTCCACTACTTTTATTAACTCGTAACAGATAAACTAAGAAAATGGCATAAATACATAAAGAAAGAAATACCTAAATAATAATAAAAAATAAAGGGAAAAACTTGGACGTGTTTTCCCTTTTTTTCTTATTTTCCTTGAGGGGGATACTAAATTTAAAGATACATAATGTTAGAACAACTTTTAAAAAGTGTGTGTATCACAATAATAGGGGTTAAATTATGGAAAAGCTTAGAAGAAATTAAAGTACAAATATAAACCTGTTTAAAATTAATAATAAAAAGCATATTAAGTATAGAGAAGAAAATAGATTATTTATTTTGTTTGTCCTTTATTCTATAGAATATTTATTCTATAGAAAAAATAAGCTTGCATGTGAATTGTTAAAAGATGTGTTTTTTGTTTTTTCCTTTATGGTTTGGTTGTTTGGGTGATCTGTACTATTTGTTGTTTTAATGTGGTTTTGTGTTAAGTTTGGTAAATTAATTATTAGTAAAGGGTCATATGTATATGAGGGCTGGGGACATATAAGTTTCGACTACAGCCTACTCCTTTTCAAGCAAAGAAGAAGAAAAAAGGATGGCGATTTAAAATGACGTATGTTTTCTTTGTTTGTTTGCATGTTTGTTTAAAAAAACCACTACTACTATTTTATAGCTTTGTTGAAGTATCGGATAGGGACTCGTATTGGCAGGTACGGAATTGGATCTGGACTAAAACGTGTGATCGGAACATCCCTAGTCAAAATCACGAAACCAAAAATGAAGAAAATGCTAAGAAAAATAAATAGGTCGCAAAAGAAAAATAATACAAAAAAAAGTCACCCTTGAAATAACTAAAATAGGTTTAATTTCCTACTGATGCTTCAGATTTTCCATAAAACTTCAAAAGATTATTGGGTGAAGAGGCTCAGTGCTTGTATTTCATCCTCTAATACACATATGTCAGAGTCAAGGCCCGCGGGCCAGATGCGGCCCGCGAGATAAATATCAAAAATATATTAAAACTGAACCACTGGCCGATTTTACCACAAAGACTTCAATTCCCATGATGCTTTGCGGTGTCAGCGTGGAGCCGAAGCGCCCCCTCCTTTGTGTTTTTCCAGCGCCTGCTGCCGGTGTCTGCAGCTCCGCTGTCTCGGACAAACTACACTCCTCTCACTCAGCGCCGAGTTCACTCAGCTGTTTTCTGATGTTGAAGCCCAGAAACGGAGATTCTAGCCGCTCAGTAATGTGTTCACGACTGAAAGAGAAAGTTTTCCAACTAACGTCCAGACAGAGCTGATATAACTCCAGCGAGCAGCGACACGCTCAAACCAGCACGGCTCTGTGGTCGTGTTTCCTCCCCGACACACAACAACGTGGTCAAGCTGCTCAGACATGTTCATCAGCACAAACCTATGTGAGCACCTGTTGTCATCTAATGTTGTCATTATTATGATGAAGATGAACAAAACAACAGGAGTCTCCTCCTCAGCTCAGATCAGCCCCATGATGCAGGTATCTGGCTGGAACAGGTGAGCATCACAGTAAACCAGTGGAGCAAACTGAGCTTTAAATATGTTGGTTTTATGCTCTTTTTCTGCTCCAAAACATGAAAGTTAACAGGTGAGATGTTGCATTTTCATTTAAGATAAAATGATATTTTATTTTGTTGTTGGCCCGTGAGAAAAGATTTAACCTACAGTAAACAGGAAGTGGAAAGGCTGCAGATAGATGAATAGAATAGAAAATCCCTTTATTGTTCCTCAGTGGGGAAAGCTAGACGTCACAGCAGCGATGACACGTATTACAGGAGAAAAAAGGAGAATAAAAAATAAGAAAAATGAATAAACAAGAAAACATAAATCCTGAATAGATTTAAAAATGCTGATTATACCACAAGTAATGAATACCACTGATGCCTTTTATTTAAAACTGACGTGCTCGTGTGGAATTTGGTTATTCCACATTCAGGGTTAATGCAGAAATAAGTTTGTTTCCAAATTTAAAGGTTCTAAATTGCATTTATGTTGATAAAGAAAATGTGCAAATTTGCATCACTTTTTCAAAAATATTAAGTTTGGCCCTCGACTCCGTCCCAGAGTTTCATTTCGGCCCCGTGTGAGTTTGAGTTTGACACCCCTGCTCTAATAATACACTGTTTCATGTATAAACATGCTACTCTTATTTTAGTTTTGCTTTTTGCTTCGGTGTGTTTCTGTTTGATGATTAAATGGACCTCATCTCGGTCTATTTCAGGCTTGGCCTCCGTGTCTTTGTCCTTCTGTCATAAAAACTCTTATCAGTAACAAAGTTGGGTGACCTCATGACAGAAATCTTTATTTGCTGCTCTTGTCTCTTTTTAATGTCAGATAATAGTCCAACTTTACCAAGGAGTCACCTGGCATTAAACACTCCCCAAAGTTAATAAATTACAACGTTTAATCCACTTAAGGCGGAAACCTAGAATAGGAACCTGGAGCTGTGCTGTGGTGATGTTTGTGGTGTTTATGCGGCTAGCCAGACGTCTTGTTGCTCGTTTTCTGGGTCGCCCTGCTTTTTTAGAACGGTCAAATCTCATTATGATTTTTATCAAAGCTTATGGGCTCGACACACGGGAGGCAAAAAACGACCGCGATCAGCGAAATTCGTCGCTGTCTCTTTTATTACCTGACACACGGCAAAGCCGTCGACGCGTTCTGTTCCGTGGTGAAATCGAAACTTCCGTTGTTTTGATTGGCTGTGTCAGGTTGGAGGGAATTAAGGTTATTTAAGTGGTTCAGAGTTAATAAAGTGGTAGATATGATGTTTCACACGGTGCTGCTAGAGTTATGTGAAATCTTACTTCTGGTTTTACTATATTAAAAAAAATAAACAGAGAATGGGTTCATCCAATATTACAAACCAGAGCAGCAACTGGAAAATCCGTCACAGCAAGAATCAACTTCTCCTCCATGTTTGCTCGGAGACATACGGAGCATCCTGTCCGCTCATTGGTCAGTGAATGAAACCTCCGTTGATTGATCCTCGTCCGAGCGACAGCGATGAAAGGTTGAAAATATTTCTACTTTCTGGGATCGCGTCGCTGGGTCGCCTGTGCACGACACGTGCACAAGCGCAAAATTTCACACGCACGTTTTTCGCGTTTCGCTTGGTAGGAGGGAGACCCGCGATTATCGCTTTGTCGCGCATGTCCCGTTGAAAATGAACGGAGGAGAGGCGATGTGGCCTCCCGTGTATCGAGCCCATTACATCCAAGTCCACAGCAGAACAGGAAAAAGGTTTAAGAAACAAGAGAAATGCACACTAACACTAACCCATACAAGATTGGGATTTAAAATTATATCAACATTGATATTTAAAATCATAATCGACAGCAGCGTTCAGGATGGTGGGCCTTTACAGACGAGGAACCAAGCACTCTCGTTTGGCTTTTACTAACATTTCTATGCATAAATAAATCATTAGCAAAACTTTGGTTCTAGCAGAAGTTGTGATTAACCTCCACTTCTGTTTTATTTTTTTACTTCACTTCTGTTTTAGGTGTTTTTGTTGAACCTTCTGGGCCACCATACTACAGTGCTGTAAAAAGATTTAAAAAGATAACAGTATTTGTTACCAGATGTGTTAGTTTTTAGTACTAAAATAAACACACTTATTGTGTATAGTGTTTTCTCTTTAGTGAAGCTTATTCCCAAGTAATGTTTAGAGCTTGAGAGGCTTTTATTTTGAAAACAGCGTGAGGAAAGGGCTGTGACTTGTGACTATGATTTCTTTGATTAGATTTATTTTTTAAATGTTGTTCCAGGAGGGTTTTGAGTGCTTGCAGCAAGCAGCGTCCCAGCCCCACACCACCAGCAGGTGGTGCTCTAGGCGACTCCTAGGGCTGCACAATGTATCGTAAATATATCGTTATCACGATATAAGCATGCACATAATGTATATTGCAAAGAACAGATAAATATCGTAATGAATGGTCAGCTCTAATGTTTGCTACACATGGCTGCATGGTGGCGCAGTGGTTAGCACTGTTGCCTCGCAGCAAGAAGGTTGCTGGTTCAAAACTCGGCTGTGGCCTTTCTGCGTGGAGTTGCGTGTTCTCCCCATGCATGCGTGGGTTTCCTCCGGGTACTCCGGTTTCCCCCACAGGTCACAACATGCCCTACAGGTTATAAATTGTAAGTCGCTTTGGATAAAAGCGTCTGCCAAATGAATAAACATAAACATAAACATACACATAACGCATTCTGTCAGTCAAACAGAAGCATGATGTTTTTGAACAAATCAAATTGAGCTCTTCACCCATTTGGCCAATTGGGTGGATTCTCATAGGTCAGACGCTCGCCCCCGAGGCGGACGGCACTTAATTCTGATGGTTGGCAAACACCTGCGTTAGCTTTGTTCTGCTCTTTCTGCTGATTCTGCTTTTCCCGGGATCCACTGATCGCCTTTTCTTGTTCATTTTCTTTTCCCCTTTTCTCACATCTTTTGCTTTTCTCATTTTTATGATTTTTTTATTTTTTGATTATTTTTGTTCCAGAGTGAAGTTTTTATTTATCACAAGTAATATCGCCATCGCAGTATTAATCATTGTTATCAAATATCGCAGGTTTTCCTAATATCGTGCAGCCCTAGCGACTCCATTCGTGACCCACGTAGATTTGCCCTCTAACTTTCACAGCGTGCTTCAGATATCCTTTACGTTGTCCTCGGTTTCCTGTTACAGTCATTTCAGCAAAAAATATTACGCACATCACGCCAGACAGGAACCAGAAGGGCTGTTTGTAGGATGTTATTTATGCTTGGTGCATATGCGTGATATCATCATGAAAGATTTGAAAGTTTTCACAATCTGCCAAAGCAGAGAGATCAAAGAATCGTCACATTCTAACAGAAAGATCGAGAACATGTTTCCACCCGGACCGTTTTAGATGTGACGCACCCTGAGCCTGATTGCCTGAGTGTGTATTTATAATCATAAAGAAAGTGATGCTATAGGTGTGTTTGCTTGGTGATGACTTTAGCTTTAGCCTGTTAACATGAATTAACAGTGAGTTGGTGACTTACACCACTGCTTGTGAACGGCAGCCTCGCCTCTGTCAGTGCGCCCTAGGGCCAGCTGTGGCTGCGATGTAGCTCATCACCACCAGTGTGTGAACGCGTGTAAGTGAATGGATGAATGCTTCACTGTAGTGTAATGAGCTTTGGAGTCCTCAGGAAAATGCTGTACAAATGGATCATTAAATCAGTTAATTAAAATATCATTAGCTGTAGCTAAACATTAGCACTTCTAGCATATTTTAGCATAAAGCCCAGTTTATGCTTCTCCATCTGCAGAGGTGTGGAGACTCGCAACGCCATTATCCGTGGTTGCAAGAGCTCTCCAACAGGCTAGCAAGTACAGATTAGAGCCCAATTTTCTAACCATCTGTCGAAAGCAACGAAGATCGCTAGTTTGTGATTGGTCAGGATGCTGCTTCCTTTAACTTCATCAAAGATAATGAGAGCTGACGATATCTAGTGACAAACACTGAGCAGATTCAAGAACATCTCGTGGAAAAAGTCAGACGATATAAATGTTAATACAACCGTGACTGAAGGACTACAAAGTAGTGATGCACCGATATGAATTTTTTGGGGCCGATATCGATATCTGATATTAAGATTACTGTTACGGTCGATAACCGATATTCGCCGATACAGATATACTGACATTAATGCTTCTAAAATCAGCAGATTTTGTATAGAATGAAAATGATTAAAGCTGAATTTACGTTATTATGAATTACAGGCTGTAAACATGTTTATTTCTGCTGTGAAGTTGGTATTTTTAACATGGGAGTCAATGAGGATTTGCTCGCTTCTGACACCAGCCCCTAGTGGCTGAGGGTGGAACTGCAATTTTTCTCACTTCTGTGTTGGCGTCAATTTCATACCAGTATTATGGGGGCTTGGTTGAGAGACAAATTTTTCATGTTAAAAAGGGTTTTGTTGCCATATGTGAGAAATCACAACATATGTAAATTGCTGCGGTACTTGGTGCAAAAAAACCAAAGAAATAAGCAAAAATGAGAAATAAGCACAATAAAATAATGATATAGAGAGCAAGAGAAACCGGCTAACATGTACAAGACAGTGCAGGTCTCTGAAATGTAAAAGCACAGTAATAAATACACTAGAGACATGAGTGCAATGATGGCAGGAAACCCCAGAAACGCACTACGCCCTCTTGTGTTCTGGCAGAGAATTACTTCACAACACACGCCAACGTAGAAGCGCAAAAGGAAACTGTCTTTATCAATAAGGCAGCTTGATTTAGAGCTGCTGTAACGTGGTGGTTGCATCCTTTTGTAAAAAGTAAAACAATAGTAAAAAGTGAACAAATAAACGTGATAAATTTGTAATTTTACGGTAAAGCAGATCATGATACGACATTTTTGCCACGTTGTCAGAGCTTCACCGTGTGTTTTTACTCTGCAGTATGGGATTGTCCTGGATGCTGGATCTTCACACACAGATTTGTATATTTATAAGTGGCCTGCAGACAAACAAAATGGCACAGGTGTGGTCACCCAGCACAGCGAGTGCCACGTAAAAGGTAAGTAGCAACACGCTCTACACTAAAACCACTGCCTTTGCATGTCAAATACTCATGTCCTCCAGTAAAACAAGCTAACAGCAGCCAGCGTTCTGTGTATCTGAAATGATTTGTTGTGCCTTTACTCTTCGGTTATGGCCCCAGATCCACAAAGCAAACGGCCCTGGGGTGAACACATTAATGTAAAGTACCACATTGGAGCAAATAACACTCGTCGGTGTGTGATGAGTTTACAGACTGAGGATGGACACATCAGAGACAGAAGTAGCAGGGCACTAGAGGTCCTCATGGATGAAACTATTAAAGTAAGGATGACTGAGATCCTCCGAGATCTGGAGAGTTTCAGTAGATAAAGAGATGGTGAAACCTGTTTTTATTCAAACTTCTGTCCTTGCTCTGTTGGTGTGTGTGTGTGTGTGTGTGTGTGTGTGTGTGTGTGTGTGTGTGTGTGTGTGTGTGTGTGTGTGTGTGTGTGTGTGTGTGTGTGTGTGTGTGTGTGTGTGTGTGTGTGTGTGTGTGTGTGTGTGTGTGTGTGTGTGTGTGTGTGTGTGTGTGTGTGTGTGTGTGTGTGTGTGTGTGTGTGTGTGTGTGTGCGTGTGTGTGTGTGTCTGCTCTGTCTTCTCCATCCCCAGTGAGTCGTGGAGGATGGCTGCTTATACTGAGCCAGGATTCTCTGGAGGTTTCTTCCTGTTAAAAGGGAGTTTTCCTCTCCACTGTCGCTACATGCTTGCTTGGTATGAGGATTGCATCGAGTCACTGACACTAGTCAGTGACTCGATGCAATTTGCTGGGTTCCTTATATAGGAAACATTATTTCTGATTGGCTTAATGAACTGACCTGAATTGGAATGTTTATTATGTGAAGGTCCTTGAGACGACTCTTGTCGTGATTTGGCGCTTTATAAATAAACTTGAATTCAATTCAATTGAATTGAATTGAATTCTAGGGTTCTACAACCCCCCAAGGCACTTCACAACACAATCAGTCATTCATCCATTCACACACTGGTGGTGATGAGCTACGATGTAGCCACAGCTGCCCTGGGGCGCACTGACAGAGGCGAGGCTGCCGAGCACCGGCGCCACCGGTCCCTCCGACCACCACCAGCAGGCAAGGTGGGTTAAGCGTCTTGCCCAAGGACACAACAGCAGCTTTCCCTGGTGATCGATCCTACAACCCTATGATCATTGGATAACCCGCTCTACCTCCTGAGCTCCTGTTGTCCATGAAAAATAATCCGTTTTAGCCTCAAGAAGACAATCCATTAAACTTTGTAAAGCACAAACATCTAGAAACCTTCCTACAAATAAAAATGTTCTACTTCTCCTACTCCTTTCCATTTAATTAAAGCTGCTGTAGTAAATTTTGACAACAAGCTAGCTTAAAAAATGTCCTGCCACTTAACCCTTTAAGCACCAAAGTCGCAATACTGTGACAAGGGTCATTGCTTCAAGCCACAGCTTCAAATATGATCCCTCATGCAGTTACTACTTAACACCAGAAGATAGTGGAGATGTGTAACTTCAGGCCTAGCAACACTTATGGGTGTGTTTATATTGAATGTTTCTGAGTTTTTGGAGTTTGAAAACCACCTCCCGCCGAGAGGCCCCCGGTCAGGGAGAGGAGGAGGTGAGCGCAGCACAAAGATGGCGAATATTAGAGGGATAAAACTTACAACTGCCAGCAGGTCTGGACTTTGTTGACCGGTCTCTTTGTCTGGTAATGACCGACTCCGATTATGAAGCACAATATTGACTCTGATGACGAAATTCACCCATCCAGCCGGAAAGGTTGGCGCTGACGCAGCGCGTAGCATCAGGAACATCCAAGCTCCAAACGTTGAGTTTGACGTTTGTTTCACTGTGTTTGGAACATGATGGATGTAGAAATGATGGTAAAACAAAAGGCCATGAAAAGCAGCAGATGCATTAGAAATGGAGGTTAAAGTGTGCCACATAATCATTAAAATAAAATAATAAGTTATAATAAAAAAATGAGCTTTCTATAAGTATATATAAACTTAATATTCTAAATATAATGGAAATTTCAAAGTAATATGTAAAAATATGATGAATCATCTGGAAAATGATGCATTACAATATGGCAGCATGATGATGTCATAATGCACAAATTAGATGAGTGAATTTTCTCCTTAACATAAACTTTGGGTCCTACTGAAGATTTGACTCGTACACCGTTTACCGTTATCCAACCATTTCCAAGCTACAACCTTTTGAAGGAGTCGTGTCAAAATAGAATATTTTCTTGAAAAACTCTGGCGCCCAAATGGTTAACAACGTTCTAACGTAGTGTAGGAATAAATGTATCGTGGAGACGAGTCAGTACATCCGCAGTGGTCTCCAGTAGGAATGAAGGCCTCGTAAGTTGCTGACTGGGTGACAAAAAAGCTCCGGTGCACTTGTTTCAGCACTGAGAAATCAGCTGGAGGAGAAAGCAGCTTCAGGTGACACGTTTCAGAGTCTTATTTCCTGATATTTGGACATCTCTCCTTTGATTGGCTAACAGCAACACAACTACCACTGACTTTGCTCTGCAACATTGATGCTTTATCTCCACTAATAACACAAGCCTGGAGGAGTTCTGCTGTGTGGTGGAGTTGCTAATGCTAACGGTTAGCTTCTACTAGCTGAGACGTTCTCTGCCGTTTCCTGGACGCTAAACCAACAACAGCCTTCCCCGTCGTGAGTCCAGACGGGCGAGTCCATGAATGTTAGTGACCGTTTGGCGTAGATCTGTCAGGATTTTCTATCCTAGAGTTTCACCGTGCAGGTGATAGGTGTAGGAGACTATTTTCATGTTCAGCCTGCATGAAAACCAATAATCAGAAATGCGGGTTTCGGGTTCCAGCATTAGCATCTCAGAGAAGATAGCTGAGAGGAGGGGTGGGGGATCCAAGACTCTGTTTGCGTTCAAAAGCTAGCTTGTTTGCAGAGTCGCTATTGCAGCTCTAATTTAATTATGAAAGCATGGGAGAGCTGCCGACTGCTGCCTCTGAACACCTCTGGTTTGTGCCTCTGAGTTAAAATGAACACTCATTAAAGGTTAAAACATTTTTCCTTTTTAGTCCAAAGGAAGAACTGACTCTGTTCTGATTATGGAATTGAAAGAGTTTGATCAACTTTTAGTATAAAAACGGTTTTCATAGAAAATAAAAAATAATCTGGTTTAAATGGATTCTAATGTGTGGATTTCCATGCAGGCTGTTGGCTGTGCAGCTGGAATTTCTGGTTTTTTGACTGCTTTGCACCTTGACATGAATTGATATAGTGTTTACGAAGGTGACAACCTGTTGTGGAAACAGGATTCAACAGGTCGATTATGAAATGGATGCTATTATTTTGTTATTGCTGACTCAGGTGGAGGAATTTCCAGCTATGTGGGCCAAAAGGGGGCCGCGGGGAGAAGTTTGGAGGCATGTCTGGACCAGGCTGTGAGGGATATTCCTAAAGAAAGGCACCTGAACACACCTGTGTACCTGGGAGCCACGGCCGGCATGAGGATTTTACAGTGAGTCGTCGTCTGTGTTTGTATTACAAACTGTCTGACTTTATTATTGACAGTCTGCTGTTATTTTAATCTAATCCACAACAATACAAGCTGATCAGATTTGCTAATGTGAGACATTTGTGGGAGATTAGTCTCGTTGCAGTGGGTGAAGAAGACGTCGATGTAGATGAAGGAAATGTCAGAAGAATATATGCAAACAGTGACCGATAAAATCTGAGGCAACTCAGTTTGGTTCTGATAGAAGTCGGTAAATATCCAACAGGAAGTAGCTATCTGAGTCATCAATCATATAATCAAATGATATGCATGAATGTACAGGTCCTTCTAAAATAATTAGCATATTGTGATAAAGTTCATTATTGTGTGTAATGTACTGATAAACATTAGACTTTCATATATATTAGAGTCATTACACACAACTGAAGTAGTTCAAGCCTTTTATTGTTTCTAATATTGATGATTCTGGCGTACAGCTCATGAAAACCCAAAACTCCTATCTCAATAAATTAGCATATTTCATCCGACCAATAAGAGAAAAGTGTTTTTAATACAAAAAAAGTCAACTTTCTAATAATTATGTTCAGTTATGCACTCGATACTTGGTCGGGAATCCTTTTGCAGAAATGACTGCTTCAGTGCGGCGTGGCATGGAGGCAATCAGCCTGTGGCGCTGCTGAGGTGCTATGGAGGCCCAGGATGCTTCGATAGCGGCCTTAAGCTCATCCAGAGTGTTGGTTCTGGTGTCTCTCAACTTTCTCTTCACAATATCCCACAGGTTCTCTACGGGGTTCAGGTCATACCATGGTCAGTAAACCATTTACCAGTGGTTGCGGCACTGTGAGCAGGTGCCAGGTCGTGCTGAAAAATGAAATCTAAATCTCCATAAAGCTTTTCAGCAGATGGAAGCATGAAGTGCTCCAGAATCTCCTGATAGCTAGCTGCATTGACCCTGCCCTTGATAAAACACAGTGGACCAACACCAGCAGCTGACATGGCGCCCCAGACCATCACTGACTGTGGGTACTTGACACTGGACTTCAGGCATGTTGGCATTCCCCTCTGCCCAGTCTTCCTCCAGACTCTGGCACCTTGATTTCTGAATGACGTGCAAAATTTGCTTTCATCTGAAAAAAGTACTTTGGACCACTGAGCAACAGTCCAGTGCTGCTTCTCTGTAGCCCAGGTCAGGCGCTTCTGCCGCTGTTTCTGGTTCAAAAGTGGCTTGACCTGGGGAATGCGGCACCTGTAGCCCATTTCCTGCACACGCCTGTACACGGTGGCTCTGGATGTTTCTATTCCAATCTCAGTCCACTGCTTCTCCAGGTCCCCCAAGGTCTGGAATCGGTCCTTCTCCACAATCTTCCTCAGGGTCCGGTCACCTCTTCTGGTTGTGCAGCGTTTTCTGCCACACTTGTTCCTTCCCACAGACTTCCCACTGAGGTGCCTTGATACAGCACTCTGGGAGCAGCCGATTCGTTCAGGAATGTCTTTCTGTGTCTTACCCTCTTGCTTGAGGGTGTCAATGATGGCCGTCTGGACAGCAGTCAGGTCGGCAGTCTTACCCATGATTGTGGTTTTGAGTAATGAACCAGGCTGGGAGTTTTTAAAAGCCTCGGGAATCTTTTGCAGGTGTTTAGAGTTAATTAGTTGTTGCAGATGATTAGGCTAATAGCTCGTTTAGAGAACCTTTTCATGATATGCTAATTTTGTGAGAAGGACCTGTACATAAATCTGATTTACAAGTGTAAAATAAACAGAAGAGCATCAGTTTCTGATGAGAAAACATCATCCAGGTTTCAACGTTTTATAGAAATGGCAAGAACAGATTGATGTCAGGTAGCGGTGAATAAAACTTATGAAACCAGCGACTGATGTCACTAAAGTCGATATTTATTAACACAAATATGTATATTCAAAAGAACAATGCAAAAGTGTGTCAGTGAAATAATCACAAAACGTCTCAAACGTGTTGGAAGGAAGGTCTATTGGAACAGATTTCATTCTTAGCTGGGGGGGGGGTCAGTTTTCATAAAACCAAAAGATGGACGTAGTTGCCGTAAACAATCTGTGGCTTTGATGTTTTGTTTAAATCAGATCTTATAGCCAGGAGAAATGCAGAAATGTTCAATAATTCAGTGTTTCTTCCTGGCGGTCCAACTTAATTTTTAAATTCCTGTTTTTAAAGGATTTCCGACCCTCAGCAATCCGATCAGATTCTGGAGGAAGTGGGCCAGAAAATCCAGTCGTACCCGTTTAACTACCAGGGAGCCGCCATATTGAGCGGACAGGAAGAGGGAGCATACGGTTGGGTCACCGTCAACTATGTGTTGGAGAACTTCATCAAGGTGACCATGTTTGACTATTAAACCTAGTTAATAATTCTCCAGCTGTGGGGTGGCGGAGACACACAGCGCCACTAATGTCAGCGCTCTGCGGCGGGCCTGCAGAGGGTGACCGAGACGTGCCCAATTTTTTAAACGTCCATCAAAGTCCAACGATGTGAAAAGATGTGCAGCAGATTTTTAAAGGAGGAAGGAAACTACGGGACATCGGGGTTGGAGATGTCGACTGCGTTAAAACATATAAAATAAATGTCGGACCAAAGATACGGCTGCAGTGGTGACGGAACCCCTGGAAAAGCGCTACAGCCTTAGTTGTCCTGGCGAGGAATTGCTTTGCAACTCTTCCCAGTGTAACGTGAGGAAGTATGGGTTTCTGTGCCAAAAGTCGTATTTGCCCGGCTGGGTCAAAGCTGGGTCACGCAGCACCTTCACCCACAGATTAAGATCTAAGCGCCACCACCAGGCAACGGAGAAGTGTGACAAGAAAACGTCGTTGGTCCAAACTAGGGCTGGGCAATAAATAGAAAATTTATCGTTATCAAAATTTCTGACTCTTATCTAGATAATTTTTCCCATGTCAGTAAATTAGATAATAAAAAATGAAAAGATGTGTAGGTTGGCAACGTTCCATGTCCCTTTAAGAAGCTGCACCACCTTGAGTCACGTAAAAATGTGACTCAACGTAATGCATGCGACAGCCCCATCTAGTGGACAACTTTAGTTTCAGCGCACACCTGTAGTTATTGTCCATTTATCGTTATCGAGGTGAAATCCTCAATATATCGTGATACTGATTTTAGTCCATAACGCCAAACGTCTCCGCACCCCCGCAGCTGACCGTAAACGAGGCTTCAGGATAGGCTGTTTTCGTCCAGCTTAATCTGTGGAACATTCATTCTTTCCTATTTAAATAATGACATTTTTAGTTTTTATTTCTAAATCAGATCAAATAAAGTCTTGTTTTTTTTTTTCATATTTTCCATTTTGGATCAAACTTGCAAAATGAAAAAAGTGGTTTACTGGGACAGGCTTCGTGCTGATCAGTCTGTAGTAGATGGAGGGTTAGGGTTATAAAAGGGAGGATGTGTTTGTTGAGCCGTAACGTGAATATCCTCCTACTAGAGAAACTGTTGAAATTATCATGTGGGATAAACGTGGTGTTTTTGTTGTCACCCACAAACCGAACGAAAAAGTAACGACACTCATCTTTATCTTTTCAAAGTAAAATGTAATTCTATCCACTTAAAGGGATACTATGCAACTGTCCATGATTTTAAATAACCCATTGAGACAGAATGTGTTAAAGTGACCCTTTACAGGATTAATGGAATGTCACTCCGATCCCCACCGCCCGCTCTGACAAGAATATCGCACGGTTAAATCACAGAGATTAACAGACACATGGGGGTGCTAAAAGCAAGCAAAACTGCAAAGTGTTCCTTTAACGCATTCACTGCCAGCGTTTTTCGCCGTTTTTACTGTTTTTTAAGAGTGACAGAACGTTGCGCTAGGATGATGTAGACGCCAAAACAACCAAAACAAAGCAGAGACTCACCTCTTACATCAGGAAGAATCCGTGCGTTCCGAGCGTTATCCGTTCTTTCATAATCCGTTGCTGAATTGTGATCGGCAGAAGCTTTTCCAGTTCGCGCCTCACTTTTTTTACAGCAGCGGCCCAAAACGATCTCCTAACACATGGATGTTCTGCTTCCTGATCACGTGACGTGTGACGTATGCAGATGAAGAGCGGCTTTAGAGCTGGGATGTTTGTTCTCATGGTGCGGGGGCTCGTCCGACGCCCACGCAGTAAAAAAATGCAAATGACGACTTTAATCGTCACTGGCAGTGAATGAGTTAAACTGTGAAATCAGGGTGCAGCTGCCTGAATCGGTGCGCGCTCACGACGCAGGGACACGCGTTTTTTTAGGGAAAACTGTCGCGACACCTGTCCCCGTAAACCCAAGCAGCTGATTATTAAAATCTAATTTTCTCATGACACATTTTTTGTCAGGGACTAAAATTATTAATTTTTTATTATTATTTTTTTCCAATCCAATTCAAACACAAAGAAAAAATAAATTAAACAACCAATTCTTTTATTTTTGGGTTTTCAATTGAACGTGGAAAGAACGAACGACACACACATTCAGCTGAACAAGGATGAAGTCGACGTTGTAGCAAAAAAGCATCACCAGAGCAACGCATGGATCCTGTTTTTGCAGTACAGTTTCATGGGACGCTGGCTCAGTCCCGGCAGGCCCACGGTGGGAGCGCTGGACTTTGGCGGAGCGTCCACCCAGATCACATTTGCCACCCAGCAGCTGGTGGAGGACGGACAGAGCACGAAAAAGCTGCGTCTTTATGGCCAGGACTACTCTGTGTACACCCACAGCTTCCTGTGCTACGGCAAGGACCAGTTTCTCAAGGCGCTGTTGGCTCATGTTGTAAAGGTAATT
>SSNQ01000206.1:2756834-2772587 GCA_006942095.1 Nothobranchius kuhntae | reverse complement strand
CCCCTCCCCCCGCTGGCTGATTCTAGTCACCCAGCCAGTCTAGTTCGTAGTGGCACCTCCATCCCAGTCGGATCGCTGGGGAGGAGGTCTGAAAAAAAAGAGTCTCCTCAGACTGGAAAGCACGTATCTGACCCGTGTGTGGAACCAAATTCCCGTCCCGTATTCGACCACTAGTGTGTAAGCGGCATAAGAGAGTCTCCAAAAGCAAGACTGCTCAGGTCGCTTTTGCTTAATAATAGAGACACCGCAGATTTCTCTGCGCTCTTTTGCCCCGCCCACGTGCTTGGAAATGTGCTCATGACATCACAGGCCACAGAGCGCCCATGTGCTTAACCACGTCCACATTCCTGAGGCGGTGTGGAACCGGACTGGGGCGGGCAGAAGCGAGCCGATGCTAGTGAGAAAGTGGCATTAGTAACCTTTGTTACTGGAGCAACAGCTGTTCTCAGGTCAGGACCAGCAGTTCTGGGCTATTTCCTCACCATTCTCAAGATCATTTGTACCTCATGAGGTGAGATCTTGCATGGAGCCCCAGGTCAAGAGATGTGGTCAGTGAGCTTTCGTTTTCTGGTTATTGTGCCAACCATTGATCTGTTCTCACCCAGCTGCTCGCCTGTCGTAAACCGGCTCATCCCTGTCTTGTGCAAGTGTACGTTCGTGTCCCCCTTAGACAGCTCGCTGGTCTTGGCCATGGAGGAGGTCAAAGTCTGTTTGGGGAGGGGACAGGTGTTTATTTCCACAGATAACAAGTTCAAACAGATGTCATTAACACAGGTAAAGAGTATAGAAGAGCTTCGTAGAGAAGTAACGGGTTCATGAGGCCAGAACTCATGCTTGTTTTTAGAATGAGATTTCCTGGAGTTCTGTGGCTCATAGTTCAAATGTACTCATGATGAAAATTACAGAGCTCATCCTTTTAAGTTGGACAACTTGCATGATCGGTAGCTGCCAAGTACTTTTTGCCCTGCAGTATGCTGAAAATATTTAAATAAATCGGTGTCATTGCTGCTTCTCCTGCAGGCTGGAGACACGTCGGTGGGTTGGGCTCTGGGTTACATGCTGAGTTTGAGCAACTTGCTGCCTGCTGAAAGTGTTGCTGTGAGAAAAGCTCTGACCCTTGGAGCATGGGGAACGCTCGTCTTCCTCACTGTAGTGCTCCTCGTGGTCATCCTAGCCTTCCTGTTGCTTCGAAGTCAATGTGGCGCAACGAAAAGACGTGACGAAAGCGCCATTTAGAAACGACAACGCCGCTGGACTGCGTCGCTTCAGTGCTGTAACCCTAACCCGTTTATTTTAAATTGTACCAGCTCAACAGCTGAATTGACCTTTTAGAGCTTTTGAGATGTTCAGTTTTATTGTAACACATTAGCTCTTTCCAGTCCATGAACGTTTGTCCAAAATGTTAAAATTAATTAGATTTTTACTGACCTTTATACAAGGATGTCTGGAAAGATGACAAGAATTTGTCTGTGATTTAATTCATGTAGAGATAAGAAACCTCTAATCAAATAGGATAGAAATGAATTGAACTCCAAATGCTGTTTTTTTAGCCCACAGTGCTGACAGACAGAGCCAACAACAACGTAACCCTCTCCCCCGGGGTGCTGTCTTCAATTTAAATCACACCATGAAAGAAATATTTAATTTTTTGGTCTTAGATTGTGTAAACTTTTCTGTATTAGGTTTTAAAAACATTTTATAGGTGATTTCATCCATACTTTAGCATTTATCTTAAAACATTAAAATAAAATCAAAATTAAGATTTTATAGTGAGCTGGTGCTTTTATTTTATAAACACACAGTAAGTCCTTCTAAACTAACTGACACATTGAAGAGTACATTTTCACCAACAGATATTTTTGAGTTCGTTTGTATTTTTATGTATTCTGGGAGAAAGCATTTGACTTGAAGCATGATAACATCGTTTTAAATTAAAGCCGATCACATGTTTGAGGCACAAAGTCTGCAAAAGTAACATTTACCAAATATAGGTAATCACATGTTGTCTCTGGGACATATCTTCTGTTCTTTGTTTAATCTGAAATGTGTTTTTCCCAAAAACAGTGTGACATAATATATAGTATTGCATTATATTGTAAATAAATGTCATGTTGTAGTGGATGACTCAACATATTAATGTATATTCCAACTCATTCTGTAGAAAAATAACCCAAAAAGGTCAGATTTTGTCTTTAAGGTTTTTGCCTTAATTTTTTTGTGATGACTCCAATAGTGAGATTTGGGATAATGTGTGTTAAATAAAATATTCAGGTTTTGACTGTATGATGTTTGAAACGTTTTAAATTAAATGTGTTTAAAAGGCTTACCCTTCCAGATGAATATTTATGTTTTCTAATTTATCAATATTTGTATACTTGTTTAGACAAAAAAAGTTAATAGAGTTTAGTTCGGCCATGTTTCTGGAGGCATCTCTGTGAACATGTTTCAAATCGGACTACAACTACCAGAATGCCTTTGTGTTCTAAACACATGCTTCCGCTAAAACCTGTTGCCTTCAAAATAAAGCAAAAATATTTTTTATTTTAAAATCTGTAAATTTGAACAAGAAATAAAATGTCGTCGCGCAATACTAGACTGAACTTAAGCCAATAATATATAAGATAGATGCGCATGTCAACAATTCAAAGAAAAATGTATAAAAATGATTTAGTCAATTGCTGATTTTGTTTTATTTTGAAGGCCAAATTTGAATTCGCCAGTATATTTATGTCGGTGTCACATACATGGCGTCGCTGAATGATAGTAGGCTAGCCGATTTCTGATCCTTATATATTCCTTGTTGATAATACGCGTTTAATGTCTTCGTATTAAAAATGTTCCTGGTGTATTTATAACACAAAGAAGCCTGCGCTCCACGAGAAGCGACACGGAGTTCAGTGAGAAACTCCGAGCCTGCGCTTTGCTTGTTGGCGTGTTGAGAAGTTGAGAGATGTGCACCCAGACGAGAGCTGCGGCTCTCATGGCCAACATCCCGCTGGCGGACATCGACCCGTCCGGAGTGTTCAAGTACGTCCTGATCCGAGTTCACAGCCGAGAAGAGGGGGACGAGTCGGAGGTGGATATAGTCCGCGGTTACGGCTGGGCAGAGTACCACGGTGAGTCCCGCCACCGGCCCAGTGTTCATGGTCTAATAAGCAGACTAATGTTGATTAGTCGATTTTATGAAAATCTGTTCATTAACTGCCGACTATTATACCAGGGTATCCGCGGGTCCTTCAACAGTCTTAAATTAGCTTTTCCAAATTTAAGGCCTTAAAAATCCTTTACAATGGCAAATAATCCTTAAATACAGTTTCCAGAGGTCTTAAATTACCAAAGAGCCAATAAACAAGATTCTTTTATTTCTATGACATTTTCGTGAATTTCTGGTTGGTGTTCAGCGTTTTTTGTGTACGATGTAGGCGTAAGCGGAACCGTACACGTTCAGCTGGTTGTGAAAGGGGGCTATTTTTAGATGAGCACATTAGCTGGTTAAGCTAGTGGGCGCTTGCTAGCCTAGTGAACTAGACCAAATTCTTGCTTTGCAAAGTTTGGTCTAGGCATGCTCCATTGGAACCTCCACAGCTCCTACCAGGACTCTGGCTAGCAAATCACAGCTCTCTAGGGGGGGTTTCAAACACATACAGAGCTGTGATTGGTCCATAATGGTGGGCCAATCATAATGCTCTATCTGCTTAGTGAACAAATCACAGAGCTTTATCCGCTTTGTGGGCCAATCAGGACACTCTATATGCCTGGTGGGTGGGATGATGCAACAGAGTGAAACAAGAGTATGTCACATTCATTGTCCAGTGGACAACGGTAGAACCCGCCCCACAACCGAGAGCCGTCAATGGAGCGTTGCCAGACTAAATAATACATTTATTTAGTCTGGCTTGCCAAGCTAGGAGCTTGCGCCATGGGGAAGTGCAAGTTTAACGGTAACTGGATGGCTAATCCCACGTTCGCTACGTGGTTAGCACCGGTTCCAGGCAGTAGCTGGAAATTATAGCTTATTTAATTTTAAAAATAGTTTAAATTTAGTCAAAGTGGCCTTAAAAAAGGTGTTAAAAAGTCTTAAATTTGGCTCCCTTAAACCTGCAGATACCCTGTATAAAGAGTTTCTGCATGGCTTTAAAATGAATAGGGGCACACTCTATGCTACAGTTACATGTGGGGTACCACAAGGTTCAATTTTGGGCCCCCTCTTATTCCTAATTTACATAAATGATGACATGTCCTCAGCAGTGAATTGTAAACTACAGTTGTACGCTGATGACTGCTAGTGATGCAGCGATATGAAATTTTAGGGCCGATACGATATCCGATATTAATTTCACTGTTATGGCCGATAACCAATATTTGACGGTACCGATATACAGACATTAGTGTTTCTAAAATCAGCACTTTTGTATAAAATGAAAATTATTAAAGCTGAATTTATGTTATTATGTACACACACACACACATTTATGCTTCTGAGATGATTACGATTACTGTGTTCACATGACTATTACACATCGCTCCCCTCACCCTCTGAAACAGACAAACAAATGTAGACAAGATGGAAAAAATATTGGTTGTTAATATTGGCCCGGTTTTATTTATCGGCCCGATACCGATATGTTAAAAAAATGACTAACATTGGCCAATACCGATATTGATGCCGATATATTGTCCATCCCTAGACTCTGCTCTAATAGTTTCTGGCAAAACTTCGACAGGAAACGATCTGTTTGGTTGATCAGCTCCGGGAAACGGTTCTGCAGCCTGACAGCCAGAACTGAGTCTTTTACCAACAGAATACAAGGCTCCTCAATCAGATCAGGCCCCGCCGGCGCCACCTTAACTAATACTAGCACCAATTCACCTTGTTCACTGCATTACTCGCATCCGAATCAACATATGCACAATTCACTTAGTCAACTCCCCAGCCTACCCCTTCATTCCACATGCTGATATCTTGTTACATCCCTTTGCACAAACACTTGAACATTTATATCACTTCCAAAGACATTACTCGTACTTTTACTTCCAGACTCTGCCATGGTGCCAACTGAAAAGCAAACTTCTTCTTTTTCTTCTTCTTGTGCTTTTGACGCCAGCAAACTGAAAATGTTAACTGCACAGAAAATAGCTAACAGCCGAAATGCAGGTATAAGAGCACCCCCCAGAACACCTACCAAAACTGGTAAGTGCAGTGTCGGGCCAGCAGAGGGCAGCAGAGTGGTGTCAAATATGAAACTGGGCAAGTTTCTAACCCAACAATCACCGAGATCAATGTTAAAGATCTAGCTTAAAGTTTAAACACCTATTTATGTACAATAATGTCATAACGACGTCTATCAATGGACAGATGAACGGCATGATAGAAAACAAATGGGTCAATAAAAAGTTTATTTTTTCAGTTATAGCATATTGGGTAGTTTAAAACTAGTATACTATAATAGATGCTCCATCACCAAGCCCTCCCCTCTCAAACCAAAGCAGATGAAGAAGAAGAAAATATCATTTCTATAGCGCCTCTCAAGATAAAAATCACGAGGCACTTCACAAAAACAAAAAATGTAAAATTATAAAAAAGAATTTAGAAAATGTTTAAAAATATATTTAAAATGAGCAAAAATAGACAATTGTGATTAAAAAATGTAAAGAAAGAGAGAGAGTGAACAGGAAAGAGGGAAACCAGTGGATCCTGAGGAAGGTGGAATAGGTGGGGAGAGCAGAATAAAGAGAGAGAGGTGAAGAAGGTCATACAAAAGCCAGCTTGAACAAGTGAGTCTTCAGCTGCTTTTTAAAGGAGACCACTGAGTCCACTGATCTCAGGCTCAGGGGGAGAGAGGTCCAGAGTCTGGGGGCCACAGCAGCAGATGATCTGTCACCTTTGACCTTTAGCCTGGTGCTGCACAACCAGTAGGCTTTGGTCACTGGACCTCAGGGACCTGCTGGGGGTGTAGGGACTAAGAAGATCACCAATGTAAGATGGTGCTTGTCCATGTAAGGCCCTATAGACCAGAACCAGGATCTAGAAATGAACCCTGAAGTTGACTGGCAGCCAGTGAACCTGGAGGAGAAGCGGGGTGATGTGGGTGTGTTTGGAGGACTTGGTCAGAAGCCGAGCACAGGCGTTCTGAACCACCTGTAGACGGTTCAGGGAGGTTCTGCTCAGACACGTGAAAAGAGAGTTACAGTAGTCTAAGCGTGAGGAGATGAAGGTGTGGAGAACTGTCTCAAGTTCAGAGCGGGACAGAATGGGACTCATTCACTCATGACAAGATATTGCAGCATTGAGAGGTGAAGGAAATAAATAGTCCCATAAAAAGTTTATAGTAGTTCACCGGCACAACAATTTTTGGGTTTTTTACAAGTCTGACAAAAAAAAAGACGCAACAGTCAGAAAAATGAGAATCGAATAAAAATCCAGTCTGATAACACAACCAACTTTTTAGTCATAAATTAATGACCTCAATTGGCCAGGGCTGCACTTGAGATATATTTTCTACTTTTTTATATAATTATCAATAATTATTGATATCGATCAATATGATTTTTAATATGCTTTTTTTCAATATCGTCCAGTCCTTCTATTTAGTGTTGTTTTAAACTAGTTAACATGATTCCTGTGGACTTTAGAGTTCAGCAGCTTAAACAGTATCATATGTTCAATACTGCCAATAACAAAGCACCTCACTGTTTATAATACTATTACTAATATTAATAATGCATCTTATTTATAAGCTCCTTTCAGGAAGCCTCTGGCTGCTCTCCGTGGAGGATTCAGAAGATGTTGATTTACTGTCCGGCCCATAAAAAAGTCTCACATTCTCTATCAGTTGAGGTACTTCAGCAAATGTGCACGCACACTCGGATGTCCAACGCCATTGGCTAACGCTGAGCGGTGCTCAATTCAAATAGCATGGAGCTCTACAGGATGGGGGGTGGGCTTAGCAAAATGTACTGACATCGCTTACATGACATCACAGTGCAGGGTAAGACTATCCCGTTGGATTTCTAAGAAATCCGACATAATTCCTGAAAGGGGAAAAACTTCGGGTTGCTGCTTTAAAGTGACTGTGTGTATTTTTCCTGGTGATAGGGGGAGGAGATACCTAAATCTTTGCAACTGTCACGTGATTATCACTCACCCAATCAAATTTTACGTTTATATTATTAAAATGTTGAATGTAAGGGTTGTGTTGATGTATAGAAAGTTGAAATAATCCAAAAAATGGCACCACAGCATGTTAAGTCCTGGCAAACTTGTTCTATGGCAGGTCTTAAAGGGTTAATGGTGAAAGTTTTGTAATCGTTTGTTACAAATCAGTAAATGTGTTTTGTCCTCAAAGGCTCCCATAGAAGGAAATGTGGCGTCGCCAGGGGTGGACTGGGACCAAAATTCGGCCCTGGAATTTTCTCTTCAGACCGGCCCACTACATTAGCCGCGGACACTACATAGAAGTTGGCAAATTTTTCAGCGTCTCCTCTCTGTATACTACAAAGGATAGTCATATTCTGTGATAGTTAACAAATAAAGAATGTAAATTAAGTCATGGACTAAAATTGACACCTATTTTAAAAAAAGCATTGACCCATATCGATTTTAAAATTAGAACAGATTGAATCAGACCGAATCAGATTATGATAATTGATTCGTATTCCTAGGAATCAGAGTCAAATCACTTCTTGAACTTTAAATTGATACACAGCACAAATGTGACAGTACTTGAACATTCAAGACCGCACTATATGCATTCATTCAAACTAGTTCAAAGTAACACATTTACACAGAAATTAAAGTTATAAATACCAACAAAATAGTTCTCCCCTCAGAAAACAATAACTGAAATGAAACAATCAATTTGATACCAAATATTGGCTATTAAACTAATTATTCCCTACCTGCGTACTTATATTTTGTGCTAAAATGCTAAGTACCTCATCTGTATTTACAATACAGCTAGTCTGTATCTCTATTTACAGCTCATTGGTCGAGAAAATGTTTACTGTTGCTATGACAACAGACCGCTGACATGTTAAATAAAACATTATTATTATTATTATTAATTTATTTATTTATTTTACTTTTTCTGCTTCATGTTAGCCTGTGATTATCAGATGTGTTGGGAACTGGACAACTGCATTGAAAACATCACGGTTGTGCCCCCCCATGTTTCTCCTCCTCCATCCTCGGGTGGCAGGAGAAGGAGAAACTGTGGCAGAAGGGAGAGTGACGGGCAGCGGGACAGTTTGACACACTTCTCCTCCATGAGGCAACAAATAATGAGTCAGGTGGAGCGTCCTGCATTGCCTAGAATGAGTTCTGATGATAATCCACGGAGTTTGAACATTAAATCGCTCCACCATGTCCATGGAGGAGCTGTGAAAGAAACGGAGCAGAGCGGAGAGCAGGGGGCTGTTACCACAAATCCGCTTCATACAGCAGTGAATAAATGTGTCTGATCACCATGCGTTAAGTAAAATAATAAGTTTTGATAATAATCTATGCAGAGCATTAAAATTATATTTTCTGATCTACCATGGGCGCTGTCGCGCTGCATTTGCGGCCGATGCGCCTCTCATAAGCTGCCAGTAGGAAGGGACAAGCAGCAGAATATGCGAGAATGTGCTGCCCAAACGTTTCCTCGGCTTCTCCATTTTTACATCAACTGTCCGACCGCAGCACTGTCAACCATCACTCCCGCCGACTAGCGATAAGGCCCCGCCCACCCTGGTTTGTGCTGCCTGAGATTGACAGCCCTGTCGCAGCCCCCTGAACCAGTCTGCCCATGACAATGAGAAACAGGCCAATAATACATCTTGATGTGGGCAACACACTGCTAGCCTCAGCAATCTATTGGCCGGCCCAATTTGTAAGAAATCTGAGGGCAAGAGAGAAAGACGAATGCAACGAGTGGATGAATGAACAAATGAAATAATTAATAAATGTCAGACCGGCCCAACGGCCCTGCCCACAGTGTCGGCCCACCGGGACGGCTCCCGGTGCTCCAGAAGGCCAGTCCACCCCTGGGCGTCGCCCAGAGACTTAGACCCGCTCCCAAGTATTTTAGACCTGATTTTTCAACAACATTGTGGCGAATATTTCCAGAGATTAACGATAAAACTGCACACTGTCACTTTAAATGAGGTAATCGGCGTGTGTGGTTCCTTACAGACCAAACGCCATTTTAAAATGACCAAAATGTCCTTTCGACATGTTTGCTCAGGTTCTGTTTCTGCCTTTCTTGTAGCTGATATCTATGACAAGGTCTCAGAGGAGCTGGAGAAAGGAGGCCACCTGGACTGTGAGTGCATCGGAGGAGGGAGGATCAAACACGACGCCCAGGCCAAGAAGATCCATGTGTATGGATACTCCATGGTAAGAGGAGCTGCATGAAAAAATGAGCCAAAGTTGCATAAAATATAGAAAACAAATCCTAATCATTAGCCACGTTTACATGCGCATATTTAATCGGATTGAATGCCCAATCAGATCGAAAATTCTGCATGTAAACATGTCAATCAGAATATTCCAATCCGATTCGGCCCGATCGGATTGAAATTTCAATCCGATTGAGAGAGGTGGTTTATTCCGTTCTTCATTCCGATTGACGTGCATGTACACAGCCATTCGGGTTGTGGGGGTAAAATAAAGCCCACTGCGCACGTGTGCAACAGCCAGCGGGCCTCTCCGCGGTCATTTGGACTGCCTGACTTCAAAAACGACGGCGTCATTAACGAGCGGCGGCTTTTAAATCCGACGACAAGCCGTCCCCGTTTCAGTAATATTTAATTCAGAACTTGCATTTTGTGGAAGTAAAACAAAAATCTGATCATTGCACCAATCACTCGACAAACGTGTTCACGTCTGTACTGGAAGTACGCGGGTTTATTGCGGGGGTTGCAGCGCACGGATCCCCGTTTCTGTCAGCTTTGAACGCAGCGGCTTCTGCAGCAGGTGATGGAGACGCGCTTGTAAAGAACACAGATAATCTGGGTTTTACAGACCTGACTGGAGGCTGATGTTGGGTAGGAACACGTCCTCGGTTAAATACTCTGGACGACAGTAAAGTCCGTGTTAGAAGCTCGTAAACGCAGATGACCTGAGATGCTGAGATGATGAACACAGGCTTCTAACTTTCTGAACATCTTCTGTTATTTTGTTTGAACAGATTTTTCTCAACAGTTTCAGCTGATCGTCACATGTTATTAATAATAAGCCACAACAGAGCTCAGTGATAAAACATGCGTCTACCCCCCACCCCCCCCGGCAGCAGCACAGCTGTCACTTCAGACCCGCGGACCAGCTGATCCAGAGGCAGAGACAGAACCCTCCCTTATTGTAATCACCAATAAAATGCAGCAAAGCATATATGTGCAGTTATTCACTGAAGAAAGCGTCACTTCTATGAGCTAAATAAAAATATTAAACTGAATAAATGGATCAGGAAAGCAGGAAGAATAGTTTTTTCTGTTTTTACATTTTAATTTCGCTTCACGGCGTTTGTTTACAATTTTTCTTTCGGGAAAGGCAACCCTGCGCATGCTCAACCTATTTAATCGGATTAAACGCTTGGTGCAGATTTACGCACGGCATGATCGGATCATTTCAGTTCGTGTCCATGTGAACAGAGATTCGGAAATTCCGATCGACCAAGATTTCAGTCGGATTGAGGGAATTTGGCCATGTAGACGCAGCTGATGATGGATGATTTTTGTGTTACTGCAGGGCTTTGGCAGAGCGAACCACGCCGTTGCCACAGAGAAGCTTCAGGCCCGGTACCCGGACTATGAGGTGACCTGGGCCAACGAAGGCTACTGAAGTGGAACCAGACTTAAATGGATTCTCAACATCCTGGACTAAGAAATGAACTTTTCCCTCGCTAACAGACGGAGTTTGTCTTTACAGTCTAATAAAAACCTTTTGAAAGCCTGTTAATAATGCCTAACTAGTCGGGTTTTTAGTGAATTTTCTTTTTACTTTCATAAGAAGAAATCCAAATTCACACCCATGATAGTGTAACTTTATATTTAATTAAGTGAGTTCTCAATGAAAAGATATTTTACAGAGAAACCGTCGTTCTGACGTGTTCAAAAGTTTTTTACTTTTTTGTAAAGCGAGCCTTTTTTTCATGTTATTCCATAATTGTTCCCTAAATCTTATCCTGAGCTGCAAGCATTATTTTCTCTGAAGCGCACGTCATTGAACTCATCTCAGTAGGGTGGGGTTTCAAATCTGCCAAATAATCCAGATTATCCTGGTCTCCGTTGATTGTGAGATACTGGTGAAATAAAACCTTGCATGGACGCGTTTACTGCTTGATGAATTTTCCAACTGTTGTAAACTCTCCCACCATTTGATGATGCTTTATGGCGAGGTCCAGGTGCATGCTGGGTGGTTTTAAAGTCCATCTGTTATCTCTTAGAATGAAAGGTCAGAGCTGAGAAGTTTTCCTGCACGTTACATTCAGGCTGATGTGGTTGAGGAAGACAGACGATGTTACGTAGGAGGTGCTCCGCTTTCCTGCTGCTGTTGTCGTTCCGGTTGGGTAAGTTGGATCATCGAAATACGGTGAAATTTATTCAAACGTATAGAAATAAAACTGCTGAAGTGAACGTTCAGGATGGAATATTTTCTTTACATTTAAAGCCGAGCAGGAGCTGCGTATTTTAAAGTTTCAGTATCGCTTATTTAGCCTTTTGAGGATTTTTTTAATGATTTAAATGACTAAAGCCTAACAACTGCACCACTCCCAGCTTTTACTTTTCATATTGCCAGATTTTAGAGCTGTAATACTCGTCCATCATTACAACAGAACAAGTCACCCGTTCCACCTGCTGTGGGTCAGGGTAGAGTGGGCTACACGAGACCTGCCCTTCAGTAACGGGAAGAGAAGGACACGTTTGTGGAAGAGCCTTGAAATTTGGATAGCCTTCGTCACCGTTCCATCTGATCCGCCCTACGAAGGAACTTGGATACAGCCACCTTATGAGTCCCATTTTAAGCTCTAAACTTGTTCTTATGCGGTGGCCAGAAGGGTCTACAAATGACAAAAGCCACAATTTGACAACAAAACCTCAAAAGAAGTCCCGGTATGCTGAGAGTCCACATTTAATGGGTAGAAACTGGATCTTTCTTCAGGCTCCCCCTTGGAGTGTAGGGCCCTTTCACACTAGCATCAGCTCCACTCTGCCTGGATAGCCCCAGTTATTTNACGTGTCTGAGCAGAACCTCCCTGAACCGTCTACAGGTGGTTCAGAACGCCTGTGCTCGGCTTCTGACCAAGTCCTCCAAACACACCCACATCACCCCGCTTCTCCTCCAGCTTCACTGGCTGCCAGTCAACTTCAGGGTTCATTTCAAGATCCTGGTTCTGGTCTATAGGGCCTTACATGGACCAGCACCATCTTACATTGGTGATCTTCTGCCGGCTCAAATTCACACCTTCCATTAGGGGAAGCCTCCGATTGGTGGGTAGAATCAGCCCACCCGGGCTTACGGGATTATCATGCTGATTACCTAGGAGCTGACAAGTTCTCTGACTGCATTCCCAAGCAAGGATGTGTGCAATCAACTGGGCCAGACTGAAGAAGAAAATATCATTTCTATAGCGCCTCAAGATAAAAATCACGAGGCACTTCAGAAAAACAAAAAATGTAAAATTATAAAAAAGAATTTAGAAAATGGTTAAAAATATATTTAAAATGAGCAAAAATAGACAATTGTGACTAAAAAATGTTAAGAAAGAGAGAGAGTGAACAGGAAAGAGGGAAACCAGTGGATCCTGAGGAAGGTGGAATAGGTGGGGAGAGCAGAATAAAGAGAGAGAGGTGAAGAAGGTCATACAAAAGCCAGCTTGAATAAGTGAGTCTTCAGCTGCTTTTTAAAGGAGACCACTGAGTCCCCTGATCTCAGGCTCAGGGGGAGAGAGGTCCAGAGTCTGGGGGCCACAGCAGCAGATGATCTGTCACCTTTGACCTTTATCCTGGTGCTGCACAACCAGTAGGCTTTGGTCACTGGACCTCAGGGACCTGCTGGGGGTGTAGGGATGCAAGGTTGGTTTATGCTTGACGCGTCCACGAGGTCCGCGCGGCTCTGCGCGGCAAAATTGCGTCATTTTAATAACCACGCCCCTCCACCGTGTCTTTCTACTTCTACTGTGGTGTGGTGTTGGATGGATGCCGTAGAGCTCCATGCTGCCCCCTACAGTTTGGGAGAATATTGGCTCACCGCAGAGACGAGCCGCATGAACCATAAACGCTGCGAGTTGTGAAGCGCGCTCCATCTACGAGCCGCATCACCGCGCGGAAAGTGAATGCGTCAAGCATAAACCAAGCTTTATCAGTCAGCAGTGGGTGTTGGCTCTGGTCGGCCTGAAGCAGACCACCTCAGGAAGAGGGCTGAAAACAGGCCGGCTGCACCCTGACAAAAGGCAGGCTAGGGAATGTGAACACTCTCTATGCGATCCAGGCGGAGTGGAGCTGATGCTAGTGTGAAAGGGCCATAGGTGAGGGCTTGCAGGGGCGCCCTGGCATCACCCTGTTGGGGAAGCCGGGCTCGCCCGTAATTCAGACCCGTTTCTGTAACAAAAGTTGTCTGAATGCATCTTGTTTGTTCGAACCTTCCTACTTTTTCTTACTACGCAGCTGCTGGTTCTCTACAATGCGAGGCTCCTGAGGGGAGATGTGATTTTGTGTGTGACTGCGATGACTGCAGCGATGAGCACAACTGTGGTAGGTTAGAAGGGTCAAATATGATTTGTTTTGCTACCGTAAGTAGTTTCAGATACGCTAAAGCGTTTCTTTTGACTGTTAAGGCTACGCAGGAAGAACCTTTCAGTGTGACTTTGAGGATGCGGGACTTTGTGGATGGACGGCCGAGCCTTTGAGCCAAACATACACATGGGAGACACGTCAGGGAGAGGACACGCTGCCCGACAGTGGGCCTCCATCTGATTACACCACCGGCACGGCTATGGGTATAAACTGGTGTTTCCATTACGTTTGTAAAATACTGAAGTGGTTTAGTCATCCAGTAACGAGCCCTAGGTCTCCCATCACAGGAAGGTTCATGGCCGTGAGCGCAGTGAATGCAGAATCTCCTGAGACAGCGGTGTTGGTCTCCCCAGAGATGAAACAGTCTTCACCAACATGTCGGCTGCGCCTCAGATACTTCCTGTTTGATTCAGGTAACGGATTGCACCACGATGCTGTGACTTGATCAGCGTGTCACTCCTTATACTGCTCTGACTCAGTGAGGTGTGTAGGTCACACAGGTTTAGGATCTGCACCTCTGTGGGCGTCCATCCTTCACCAGGACTCTCGGCAGGCGGTGGTTTGGCGCCCTGAGAGCTCCAGTGTGCGTAGCTGGAGGGAAGCCACCATCTTTCTTGGCCGCATTTCCTCATCGTTTCGCATCCGCCTTCACTCGCAGCGCTCAGAGGGAAGTAAGGGAGACGTAGCCGTAGACCAGCTGGAGTTCCTGGGCTGTGCTCTGCCTCGTGAGTCTCTCCTCTCTGTCTGTGATCTGTTTCCAAAAGCAGTTGACTAAAACAAAGTGATGATGGTGGTTTCCTCCTCCATCTCATCATCAGAACCCATTCCTGGGGAGGCGTGTCCAGCAGGGATGTTTGCGTGTCATCACAGAGGCTGTGTGAGTCAGCTGCAGGTCTGTGATGCCAGTGACGACTGTGGTGATGGGAAGGACGAGGAACGCTGTGGTGAGAAATCATCCTAGTACACCTGACACAGAGGAAACGTGCAATAATGCGAGGGACAGAAGACTTGCACGCTTTCCCATAAAGTACAAAGTTCAGTGTCAGTCCAACTGTGCTTCCACATAGCAGATTAGAGAAGCTGCTGATTATCGGGTTGCCACGGTAACGTTAGGAGCAGCTCAAACTGCAAATCCACTGCAACGTTGCCTTGAATTGCTGGTTTGCAGCACTCCTGCACACATCTGTGTGATGTTGTTATACAGGCGAGGCGTAGTCTTAATGATGTTTAGCGTTCTGCTAAATAACAAGCCTGTCCTCGGTTTGTACTCGAGTCTAAGAAACATCCAAGTGTTTTGTGTCATTTGGCTTGCCTAGAAATCCAGACAAAACCATAGCAGTGGCAAAAGATTTGACTCTGCAGGTCGGTCTAGTCACGCTCCAGCGTAGCCTCAGCAGGTCTACCATTAGCCCGATACCGAACACGTTCGTCAGGTTTGATGCGCAAACTCCCTCTCACGCAACAGTTTCAGTTCCTTCCAGAATGAGCCATTGAAGGGCTCTGTCACTGAGAAAACAAGCTGGCCACGCCCACCCATCCCCCACTCAGGCTGTTATAGGGAGCCTAAGTCACTTCCGCATCACGGGTCCCCGGAAGAACAAAAAAATGAATGCAAGTCAACAGACTAAAAACGCTATTTTCCAATTCCGCTTTGCCTTACGCCCTGGATCACACGCATGTTGTAATGCAATTTAAATGAAAAGTAATGACGGGTGTTTCAACCATGCCAGTCGCGTACGCTTTATCAGCATGTAAAAGTTCATAATTAGCATGACTGCAGACTAGAAATCGGCACGTCGCATATGTGATGTCACCACATAATCTCCTCTCCCCTAGCGTAGCTGCTACTCACCACATGACCAGATTTATGGTGGTTCTTTCCTCCTGTGGTTCAGGTGGTTCAGAACGCCTGTGCTCGGCTTCTGACCAAGTCCTCCAAACACACCCACACAGGGACGTTGCTAGCTATTTTGGTGCCCT
>SSNQ01000206.1:2742452-2755409 GCA_006942095.1 Nothobranchius kuhntae | reverse complement strand
CATATTTCCATTTCCAAACAAGAGGACAGGGGATCTGTGCCTATGACGTCACACTATGGCAACGCCACACAAACCATGTTGGGACCCATTTTTTGTAAGAACTAAATTAATATCAGATTCTGCCAATAAAAGGGCTCTAAAACAATTCATATGTAAATATTTAGCATATTTAGTGCAAAATCTCATTTTTCTGCTTTAGTGCTGCAACAAGGTTTTATTAATAATAAATTATTATACCTTTTGTTTTACTACAGCATCGGTACGCTTCCTGTGCACAGATTATTAAGGATGCTTGTTTCAGCTGTGAGATTAGACGATAGGATCAATGAAAAAATAAGTTGTCCCACACTCCATGGAAACTTTCAGAGAATCCACAAATAGTGGCTTTCACATGGTTTTGTTACTTTTAGCAAGTTTAGAAAAGCAGCAGATGAGACAGCATGTCTGATAATTTAGTTTGCCTTGGCCCCCAAAATGTCTTGAAACGGCCCTGGGTGTGTGACTGAGTGTTGAAGGTGATCTGAATTGTATCAGGTGTATAAATATTACATGTGTGTAACTTATTGTTTTATACAGGTAAAAACGTGTAGTGGAGATAAATCTACCTACATTTTACTTTGTTTTCTTGTTCTTATTTAACTATTTTCCTGTCCTGTCTGTCTCTCATCTTCCTGCATCTCCTCTAAACTCTCCAGAAAAACTGCTGCCTGGATTCTTACTTTTTCACTTCATCATTTACTTCTGAGCAGATCAAAGATCTCCTGACCGCAAAGCGGAGAGCGCGTTTCGATGCTGCGTCAGTGAGGTGACATCTCCGCAGCACAGGTGATGAGCTCCGCAGTAGCAGAGCGCTTCAGGCACAAATAAGACAGAAAGTAGAGAACATGTGCGGACATGAACGATCGTGTGTTATAGATTTTTGGTTGCGCCACTTTGAGAATGGACCGTGCGCTGGACGCAGCAGCCTGGAGCGCTGGACGCAGCAGCCTGGAGGGCTGGACGCAGCAGCCTGGAGCGCTGGACGCAGCAGCCTGGAGCGCTGGACGCAGCAGCCTGGAGCGCTGGACGCAGCAGCCTGGAGCGCTGGACGCAGCAGCCTGGAGCGCTGGACGCAGCAACCTGGAGCGCTGCGCAACAACGATCAGCGCTGTGCCGCTCTCTGCTCAAGAGTCCATAAATGATGTAATATAGGTAGAACACTTTTTTCCGGCTCCCCTGGATGTGTAGGATATACAGCTCCCCCATAATTCCATTCCTGCTCCTGGATGAAAAGCCGGACATTTTCATCAGTACAAGAATCCCGCCCGGACGTCCCGGACAGAGAGTGAAAAGTGGACACGGTCCATCTCCTTTCCTTTTCGTATTGTTTTCTCTCTGTAAACATGCTGTTAACTTGCTTTGCACATCTTCTAATTGAAATCTGTCTTTAGCATATGATTTTTTCATAAGCTTGCGTTTGGTGCCCCTCCCCCGGCGTGGTGCCCTACGCGCTGTGCGTGGTGTGCATGTGCGGAGCGCCGGTGTTCTGGGAATTTCTCCTACCCGGTAAACCGTCCTACCCGTTGTTACTGAGCATGTGCGCGCATGCGCACAACACAAAAGGGGAATGCTACTCCGCTGTCATATTTGCAGGAAAATAGATAAGTAGTAAGTATTAGTACTTTTTATTGACGTTGATACTTGATTTTTTTTGGTTGGGGTTAGAGTTATGGTTAGGGTTAGGGTTTGTGTCATGTAAAACACCGTAAAATTATCCTACGGGTAGGACGTTTTGCCAAAGTCAGACGTTTTCTCAGAACACCGGTGCTGCACCCACATCACCCCGCTTCTCCTCCAGCTTCACTGGCTGCCAGTCAACTTCAGGGTTCATTTCAAGATCCTGGTTCTGGTCTATAGGGCCTTACATGGACAAGCACCATCTTACATTGGTGATCTTCTTAGTCCCTACACCCCCAGCAGGTCCCTGAGGTCCAGTGACCAAAGCCTACTGGTGGTGCAGCACCAGCTAAAGGTCAAAGGTGACAGATCATCTGCTGCTGTGGCCCCCAGACTCTGGACCTCTCTCCCCCTGAGCCTGAGATCAGTGGACTCAGTGGTCTCCTTTAAAAAGCAGCTGAAGACTCACTTGTTCAAGCTGGCTTTTGTATGACCTTCTTCACCTCTCTCTCTTTATTCTGCTCTCCCCACCTATTCCACCTTCCTCAGGATCCACTGGTTTCCCTCTTTCCTGTTCACTCTCTCTCTTTCTTTCCATTTTTTAATCACAATTGTCTATTTTTGCTCATTTTAAATATATTTTTAAACATTTTCTAAATGCTTTTTTTTAAATATATTTACTTTTTTTTGTGAAGCGCCTCCTGATTTTTATCTTGAGAGGCGCTATAGAAATGATATTTTCTTCTTCTTCTGTGGGAAGTTTGCTGAACTTCCAGCTCTTTTCCCTCAGTTTTCTCCATGTCTGGTTCAATGACATCACTTTTGTGAAGCACATTTGTAGTCCTGGACTTATTTTTCACACAAAACCTAAAATATTGTTCCCCCGTTCGAAAATAAGCGCATTCTTGGTATCAAAATGCGTCTTTTAAAATTCACGGACATCATATGTGAAAGCAAATCAAATCAATCAAAGACACTTTATTAATCCCAGAGGGAAATTAGAGTTTCAGTACACACGATTCAGAGATCAGACATACATGGGCAAGACACATGACAAGAATTGGTGACTGTGGTCATTCACAACCCTGAGTCGTGCTACCTTAATAGAGATAAGAGGGTTACATGAGGATTGGTTCAGGTGGAGGGAAAAAGGCACTTCAGAGTTACCCTCCACCAGGAGGGCAGCTTTGCTCTGCAAAAAAAAAACACCTCAAACAGAAATGCAACAGACTTCAGACAACACAACATAAGTGTCCACTAGGTGGGGTGGTGGGTTGGGACTATCCCAACTTCAGTTCCTGCAGCCACGATAAGCAGCGCATGTTACCTCAGTGTGGATGGGGGGGGGGGAGTATTGAGGGTTGGAGGGTTGCAGTGACCCTGGAACGTTTCAGCGGCCTTCCCGCAGTCCCGCCCAGTCTGGGAAAGGAGACAGTGTTGAGTTGCCATAGCGACGGCACATTCCACATATCTCCTGAGGGGGGCGTTTTCGTTGGAGACTTGCAGGCTCAAGGGTGCCAGATTCCGATTAGAAATTGTTTTGGGGCCAGACAGAGATAATTTCCTCTCTGTCTTACAGTTTGTTGGTCCTCAACCTCTCAAAATCCCAGTAATGGACATTAATCTATCCCAATCCGTGCTGATTCGTCCACTCTATCCTTGATGGCATCCATCTTTTGTGCCAAAGAATGAATCTCGGCCAAAGTTCCAAGCTTACGATTCATGTCGACAATTATGTGAGTCTGTGAATTCACAGCGCGGTGTAATCCATCCCTGAGCTCCGGGATCAGGCCAATATTCCTCGACAGCTCGATAATTTTCCGGTAAGCCAGGTAGCCTCCAAGGCCAATGAGCAGGAAACCCGACACCAACACTACAAATATCCACACGTCTTCAGAGTCCTCCACAGACAGCTGAGATAAACAAATCAGGTTCCACTGTTTCCAGGAGTCCATGATGTGTCTAACTGGGTCTGTCCCGGCGGGGCATCCGGGAGCCCCTTCTCCCGTTCTCATTGTTGAAAAAATTTTATCAGTCGCGTTGAGAGACCAGCTGACGAGATCCACTTTAGTGAATTTCAGTTTCCAATTTCCAGAAAAAATGCAGAAGCAGCCGTGCACCCAGCACACACAGGCAGACAAAGGCCTTGAGGATAAGATATGGAGGAGAGGAGGAAAAAAGTGTCTGCACCCGCAAAGAGCCGGAAGAAATCCATGGCACAAAACAAGCGGAATTGGAAAATAGCATTTTTAGCCCCGTTGACTTGCGTTCATTTTTTCATTCTTCCGGGGACCGTGATGCGGAAGCGACTCAGGCTCCCTATTGACCCTGAGCGTGTGATGTCGCATCACTCATGGGACCGCCCCCTTTGCCACGATGAGTTGCAGAAAGACTGTTTACATTGGTTTACATATATTGAAAGTCCTGGGAAACTAGTAAAAACAAGCCGGGTTGCAGCCTTTTATCGCTTTTATCTAGTTGTTTTCACAGTAAAATGGTGACAGTTGTCTGTGCGGTTGGCTGCAATAACAGACTAACAGTCTGTGGCCCAAGGCCAATACTCGCACTGCGCCCTATGGCGTTCTGTGAAGAGCACTTGGAGGAAGCAGTAGGGTTTGAGTGCGTAGTACAGAAGTTTCCTGAATTGGGGCAGGAAGCATTGCATCAGCGACTGCGATGCCTGCTGGGATGCCAGTGACTGTTTTTGCTACTATAAAAAAAAATCTTTATTAACAACTTTCAAACAAATTTCACTAAATTTACATTAATCGCTGTTCACACTAAATCTAAAACATTCAGAGCATGAATAAACATCATTAATCGTTCTAAAATTAACTTCTTTCATTTGAAAATACATATTTTGAGAAAAGGCACTTCAGCCATTGCTCCGCCTTCTTCTCAAAACTCCCACGCAGCAATGGATTGTGGGTAATACCCTTGCCTGAAGTCTGCATTGATGTGAGTGGACTTATGGGCTCGACACACGGGAGGCGACATCGCCTCTCCTCCGTTCATTTTCAATGGGACATGCGCGACAAAGCGATAATCGCGGGTGTCCCTCCTACCAAGCGAAATGCAAAAAACGTCCGTGTGAAATTTTGCGCTCGTGCACGTGTTGTGCACAGGTGACCCAGCGACGTGATCCCAGAAAGTAGAAATATTTTCAACTTTTCATCGCTGTCGCTCGGACGAGGACCAATCAACAGAGGTTTCATTCACTGACCAATGAGCGGACAGGATGCTCCGTACACCTCTGAGCAAACATGGAGGAGTTGAACAATAAATCAATCAATCAATCAATCAATCAATACTTTATTAATCCCAGAGGGAAATAAGAGTTTCAGTACACACAGCATCTGTCTGCATTCCTTTGTGGGGGTTTTAGTTGCTTGCAGCTCAAGGCTGCCAGGGTGTCAGATTCGGATGATAAGACTTTGTTTGGGTCAGGCTGAGATAACTTCCCTCTCTGCCTTCAGTCTTTAAACTGATCATTCCAGTCCTTCAGTGAAGCCAATTTTGGGTTTTCAAACTTGTCCATACCGTCCGGTGACCCTCTCCGAGATGACATCACTTTTGCGCACTAATACCGGTATCGCAGCTAGAACATTGTCCAGCTTACGATTCACCTCGAGTAACGTCCCAGTCTGTGAGGTCTCCACACAGACGGTGCTTTCCGTGGGTGCGGGTCGCCCTCCAATCGCTCCCGTCTTCCCAAATTTCCCGAAAACCAGATATCCTCCCACTCCAATCAGGAGAAATCCAGTGATCATCAGGCCAAATGTCCACACGTTTTCGACATCCTCAGTGGACAGCTGGCTGTGGCATACGATCTTCCACTCCCTCCAGGAATCGAGCATATACCCCGCCGGGTGTGTCCCCTGTGGGCATGTGGGAGCCCCCTGCTCCGTTATTGTTGAAAAAACCTTATCGATCGCATTGAATGACCAGTTTATCAGATCCACGGTTAGTAAAAATAGGGTTTTTCAGAAGAAATGCAGAGAAGCGCTCTGTGGGCAGACAGGACAAAGAGCCTTGGGAAAAGAAAGATAAGGGAGCGAAAGAGGGAAGCGTCTGTACTCCTCGAGTGCCAGAAGAAGAGTGCCTTGCTGTGACGGATTTCCCAGAACTGTACAATATTTCTACCAAAGACTATAGAGATATTCAAGAAAAGGCCATGGCATGGAAAATTGTTGGTGCCAGCACCTTGTGAAACATCATATCTACCACTTTATTAACTCTGAACCGCTTAAATAACCTTAATTCCCTCCAACCTGACACAGCCAATCAAAACAACGGAAGATTTGATTTCGCCGTGGAACAGAACGCGTCGACTGGCTTTGCAGCTGCCGCGGGTCGCCTCCCGTGTGCCGAGCCCATTGGACTGTGGTGGAGGGTGACCTGCACTTTATGTAAAAAGTTCCTAAAGATATGGAGACATTTAAATTAAAAGTAAAACATTTTTAACTTAGAATAATCTGACATCATCATTATAATAATTATTTCTTATTGATCCCCAAATAAACACAATTTCATCTCTCCCAATAATCGTTTGGAAATGAATTTGTGCAACGACTAGCGGGTATATTCCAACGCGTTCCAGGCCTACTCTAACTGCTTGTACTGTGTGTTTCTCTGGTAATGCTTTCACAAAAGAAAGGTCCCGATATCTTTCCAAAACTGGTGTTTCTTTAAAAACTCTTGAGTGTTTAAAACATTTAAGCAAATCAAATAAAGTTCTTTTTAATTCTGGACAGTTCTAGATGAAGTCGAGTTAAGGAGTTATTTAATTTTATTTCCTGCAGATTTCTACCACCGGTGTGACTTTGAGAATGACCTGTGTGGTTGGGACCTGAGGTCCATTTCCAAACTGAAATGGATAAGAACGAGTCAGGAGAAGATCTCTAGATCTGACCCTCTGAAAGGTCCTGGCAGAGATCACTCCAGCAACACGGCGTCAGGTATTCTCCGTCTGAACAATGATCTGTTCAAATCTAGACTTTGTTGTCCTGCGACTATTAATATTTGGAGCAGCAGTGTCTCAGGAGGTAGAGCGGGTCGTCCAGTGATCGGAGGGTTGTGGGATCCATCCTGGCTCCCGGCAGCGAATGCTGCTGTCGTGTCCTTGGGCAAGACACTCAACCCACCTTACCTGGTGGTGGTTGGAGGGACAGCAGCCTCATATCTGTCCCCAGCACTCCAGGGCAGCTGTGGCTACACTGTAGCTCATCACCAACAGCGTGTGAATGTGTGTGAATAGATGAATGTCTGTGTTGTAAAGTGCCTTGGGGGGTTCTAGAACTCTGGAAGGCGCTATATTAAATGCAGGACATTTACCATTTTTGCCATTTGATGTTTTAAAGAATTACCAAACCAATAAAAAGTCCATAATTGTTCTTTTATTGTGACAGGTCACTTCCTGTATGTCACCGTCCCTGATGCTGGCCTCACCTCTGACTGGGCGGCCTTCCAGAGTCCACCCCTGCAACCTACCAATAGCTCACATCCGTGCAAGGTGACCCCCGACATCACTCCTGAAACGATCAGCTCTGCTCACGATCTGATTATGGTGATCCCTGTTCTCCGTAGATGGTGATGTACACTCACCAGTTCGGCCCCAGGTCCGGAGGTCTGACGGTTCTGGTGTCGCATCGTCAAATCCAGCCGGTGTGGGAGAGGGGCGGAGCTTTAGGGGACGTGTGGGTGAAGGCGGTGGTGGACATCGTGTCCAACGAAACTTTTCAGGTGGAAAACTTTAAACACCAAAGCTGGAGAAAAGGTCCAGATGTACTCACTAAACCTTAAAAAGAACTAAACCTTAAAAAGAACTAAACCTTAAAAAGAACTAAACCTTAAAAAGAACTAAACCTTAAAAAGAACTAAACCTTAACTTAACAGCTGCGCATGTGTCTGAAGCTTTTAGGCTCAACCCCGAAATGTAAAATAATCATATTAAAAATAAATCTAGTTGTTAAAACGGAACTATTTACTTTTAATAACTTTTAAAACTATTCATGCACATTATCATCGTATCATCCTATTACAGAAGAAAATTCAGCCGCAGCCCACAAACTGAAGCTTTACTTTCATTGGTTTTTTACTTTGGAATGTTTCTATTTTTCTGTCAGTATTTAGAAAACACAAAATCACATATTAATGTTTGTGTTTTACACAATCTGCATTATTCGTAATTATGCTGTTTTTGCCTCTGACATTCCCACAGATCCTGATCATGGCAGCAATCCGAGACTTTGAATATGGCGGCATCGCTGTCGACAGCATCGTGTTGTCCCCCGGCTGCCAAAACTCATCTGGTAGGGCTTTTATTTAAAAAAATAAATTATGTCAGTTTATAAAGAATATTCTGCCTTTAATATGATTACTCTGTCTTCTTTTTAAATAGACAGTAACACCCTGGAGGCGTTCCCCAGACCTCCAAAACACCCGTGCACCGATGATCCAACCCAGATGTGTGACTTTCACGCTGACTGTGCCGGAGGAGAAGATGAAGCCAGATGTGGTGGGTGTTTTCATCGTCATCACAGGTCCAGGAACAGGAATTGTAAAAAAGAAATTGACTTGATTCTTTTGTTTATTTGACTTTTATCTAATTGCTAAGCTAGAATATTTTATTTCTTATCATTTAAACTTCTTTTTGTTTCCTCCTTTTCGAAGGAATGTTTTATTCCTTTAAAGCAGTGGTTCTCAGTCCTGGTCCTGGAGGGCCGGGATCCAGCACGCTCTGGTTTTAACGCCAGTCCAACACACCTGATTTCAATCAGCAGGTGATTGACAGGCTTCTGCAGAGGCGGATGAGCCGCTGCACCAACTAAAACATGCCGAGCCTCCAGGACCAGCATTGAGCACCACTGAGTTTGGAGGTTTATAATTTTTTTTTCTTATTTTAGTTTATTTATGATTTTGAAATAATTTAATATATATTTTTTACCTTTTTTCTTATGTTTTTGTAACATCTACAAAACATTTTTATTATTGTTACTGGTTTACTTTTCCATGTGTTGTCATACACAAGTGATAAAACCGGGTTTCTCACCTTTTATGGGAAATGTAGCTTAATGGTTTTAACCCTTTAAAGCCTGAAACATGAAATAACTTCTTTAATTCAAAAACTCCATTTATAGACCAATACCAGTTAAATTATTATAGATTAACTGAACCTATTTTATTAGATACCTGTGTGACCTTATAAAGCTGATCAATCTAATATGTACTTATATTTCTTTTTTCTTCCACCCTTCTTGTTTGTCTTTGTTTTCTTTTTCTTTAAATGCAATCAGGAGGTCTGCTTTTATTTTGAAAGCCACACCAAAACCACATTTGCTTATATGATCTAGTTCGTGTTGTTGAGCTAAAGTATGAAAAACACTTTTGTTTGTAACATAATCTGACTCTTATCCCATTCGTTGATGCCGGTTATAAATGTAAAGAACGGCTGACGTCGTCTCTGCAGGCGACTTCTGGAGCTCGGAGGGCAGCTCAGGCTGGACTGACACCAGCATCGGGAGTCAAAGTTGGACGCTGCATAAAAACTTCACAAGTAAAGGTACCGGTGGTTTTTATCACCTCTCACACATTTCATGCATTATTCCAGACAGGAAGCTGGGAGGAAGAGGAGATTTGTGGATGTTGTGGAACAGGAGAGGAAGTTATTTGGCGTGAGGGTGGAGGATGCAGACGACAGGACTGAAAGGAGAGAGATGATTGGCTGTGGAGACGCCTGTCAAGAGAAAGATGAAGATTTGTATGACAAGATGATTGTTTTTTCCTCAGAGGAGTACCTGTATGTAACCGAGGCTCCGGGCCAGCAGCTGACAGAGGCCCAGACCCGGACCCCTCTCCTGGGCCCCACCGGTCCAGCCTGCAACCTGACTTTTGATTTTGCTCTTTCTGGGACTTCAGATCATATTGGTAACGTCTCTTCAGGCACATCCCAGGCGTCTTCCGCAGCTCAGGAATAGGACGGCGATTGTGTGTTTGTGCTTCAGGTGACCTGTCCATCAGGGTGATTGACAGCATGCTGGGTCCGGGGCCCAAGCTGTGGGAGTTCGGAGGAAGAACGGGAGCAGAGGAGGATGCCTGGAAGCACGCTCATATCCTTATTGGAGTCAGGAAACACCGCTTCCAGGTTGGCTTTTGTTAGAGCACACGGGCTGTTACACTCACATATAGATAGTTTTTTAAGGGCCACGCCCACCCATGTGAGACGCTGGGACTTCTGGGAGGAGCTTGGAGTAGAGCAGCTGCTCCTCCACGCCCAGAGCCGAATCCCCCCGAAGCGTGGTGGGGTTCGGTGCTAATTTTCCTCATTGTGATGTCACACTAAGGAGCTTTTACAAACACCTCAAAGAATCAAATGACAGACTAAAGATGGAGAAGCCTTGTTCTCCGGGCTTTGGGGCTGCTCGCTCTTCTGCCCGGGGGAATTGGGGTGAATTGGCCAGATGTTCGGGGTTTGTCATTATTTAATCTGCTCTGGTTCTGGTTCTGCTCACCTAAGCGTCCTCTCTAAGCAAGAGATGGTCCTGTTGGTCCTTTTTAGAGCAGATCAAACTTTCTGGCTCAGAGCTGTTGGCACTCGGAATGATGACTCGGAATGATGACTCGGCTACAAAACACCAGTTATTAGCTCGACGTCTGTAATGCAAACTGAGTTTTAGCTAGTTCTGTGTTTGCTAACGCTGATCAGCTGTGGCGGCCATGTTGAACCGGGCTGACTCCAGAAGTAAATCGGGAGTAGATGAACATCTGATGACTATTTTCTGAACGGTGGATTAAAATCGACCTGGTGGTTCACGAGATGACCTGGATCTGTTCCAGCTGGCGTTGGAAGCCCGCGCCGTGAAAATTCAGCCCAGCGCTACAATCAAAGTGAGGAACGTTCACTTCGTCGGCTGTCACGCTAAATATTTCCCATCAGCACCAACAGGTAACCCGGAGGAGTCGTTTGTTGTTGTTTACACCTTTTCCCGCTCGGGGATGTCAGACCTTCTCTCATTGGTGGACAGGGTTGTCGTGTAACTTTGAAGACGGATTGTGTGGATGGTATCAAGACAACAGCGACGACTTTGACTGGTCTGTGCTGAGCGGGATGGACCACACCATCGGAGTAGGTAAAAACCAGATTATTTTGTAATCTCTCTGAGATCCTTGGATTAGGTTTTAATCCGGTGAGTGTTGAATTCCGGTTTTGGAGTGGGTTTCTTGTGCACCTCCAGGCAGAAGCCTCTCTGTGGACACGTGGAGTGAATTGCTTCGTGGTGCGTTCGGGCGCTTGCTATCATTCCCACAGCCACCAGGACCTACAGACTACTGCCTGTCCTTCTTCTACAAACTCTATGGGCCCAATGCAGGTGATCCCACGTGTTTTGTTTTCTGATGTTCCTCTTTACCAAACTCTTCTTCTACCACTTCCTGTTCCTGTCCAGGTGCTTTGAACGTGAAGCTGACCGACTTGTACGGTGCTGAGATCCTCCTGTGGACTCGTTCTGGAGCTCATGGCAACGCGTGGCACGAAGCTCAGTGTCCGGTCCCGCACCAGCTCGCCACCTTCCAGGTACCCAGATCTAGAAGTTGAATAACTAAACAACACAGACTCAAGGAGGGGATGAAAGAGTGGAATGTGAAGCTTCACAGACATAAATCTGACCAAATCAAACACAGAGACACCGTAAGTCTTCACCCAGACGTGAGCAGAAGCTGCCTTAGCAGGTAGATGTCTCCACACACACACATGAGACTCGTCTGTGTCTGTTTCAGGTCGGTCCTTATTTATACATGACAAATAACGATAAAAGGACCTAATTTCCATTTTCACCTGTTTGACCCACCGACAGCTGGTCTTTGAAGCCGTCCGCTCTGGTTTCGACGGGCGCGTGGCCGTGGACGACGTGACCTTCCTCAGCCGTCCGTGTACCATACCACGGATGTGCTCCTTTGAAGGCCAGAACTGTGGATACACAGGATCTGGGAAAATCCGCTTTCTCCATCGAAACAGACACGGCAGCTCAACGACTGGCCCTAAAACCGACCACACCCTGGGGACTGAGCTGGGTCAGAGACGGTCCCGTCTGATGGTTTCACTTAAGGACAAAAACCAGAAGCCGTTTAACCTGCTGCCTGTTTTCTGTCCAGGTTACTACATGATGGTTAACACCGACGCAGCCATCCTTCCACCCGGCACCGCCGCTGTGCTCACCTCCCCCGTTCGACAGGGAACCACCAGAACTGAGTGTGTGAACTTCTGGTACCACATGGGTGGAGAGAAACCTGGTGAGGAGCACACTGATCTCTCACAGAAAGCTCTTTAACACACCATCATCTGACCTGATGAAGCTTTCAGGTTTCTTCACCGTGTTCATGAAGACGGAGACAGGAGACCGAGTCCAGATCTTTTATGACAGTCTGAATCAGGGAGACGACTGGCGCCATGGCAACAGCAACATCTCCAGTGGCCTTGTGAACTGGCAGGTCAGTTATCTTCTCTAAATGCTTCAGTGAAACACGACAATCTGACTTCTTTAGCTGCTGATGTGAACATGACCCAAACTTTCAGAAAGATTCAAATGAAAATTTATTTCATTTTTACCTCCACAGTTGGAGTTCGAGGTGTTTGGAGCCGGAGGCAAAAACACTCATGTAGCAGTCGATGACATCTACCTGTCGGCTCACCCGTGTGAGGATCAAGGTCCGTTTCACTTCAAAATACCAGAACCAGGAAAAATCCAACACAACATTCAGCCATTGTCTCTCGTGGATACCTGATTTTTACTGAATTTGTTCACAAACAGGATTACAAAATTGAACTACATCTATATATATATATACATATATATATATATACATATATATATATATATATGTATATATATATAACACATATATATATATATATATATATATATATGTATATATATATAACACATATATATATATATATATATTTATATATATATATGTTATATATATATATATATAATATATATATATATATATGTATATATATATATATATATATATACATAACACATATATACACATATATACATTATATATATGTATATACCTATATATATGTATACATGTGTGTTATATATATACATATATATATATATATGTTATATATATGTATATATAACATATATACATATATATATATATATATATATATATATATATATATGTGTGTGTGTTATATATATACTTATATATATATGTATATATATATGTATGTATATATATATATACATAAATATATATATACACATATATATATGTATATATATA
>SSNQ01000206.1:2736038-2741549 GCA_006942095.1 Nothobranchius kuhntae | reverse complement strand
AGTGATCGGTGCGCCGGAGGACAAGGTGATGCGCCCCGCTCCACAGCAGCGACACGCATCAGGCACAAATAAAAGACAGAAAACATCAAAGGAAATGAGCCGACATGAACGATCGGGTGTTAGTACCGACGCTCTGGCACAGCGCGTTGCCCCTCCGAGCGCAGGAGCTTGTCACCTGCTGACAGCAGGCTGCTGTCTTTTCCGAGGGCTGCATCTTGCCGGTCATTATCACGTGACAGCGACTAGTCGATGACAGGCATAACAAGTCACTATAGAGCGGTGAAGTCGACTAGTGACTAGTTCATACAACCCCTGCTACTGCTCCCCAGAGTGTTCTGCAGCATAATCAGCACGTTCTCTTTGAACATGATATCAAATTTTCGCCTCCTCTTCGTCTCCGCACGGTTAAAGTTACCCTCGCGGTCTATCACTGGCAAATCAAAAGTGAGACGATGACACAACCCCCCCCGTACTTGCTTGTTACCACATTCCACCCGGCCACAATAAGAGACCGGCCATTATTCACCTCCGCCGACTCCGACACCGGCCAAAATATGAGACCCGGCCGTTAATTGAATACAGGCCTGTATTAGAGGATTTACGGTATATATATATATGTGTGTGTATACATATATGTACATATATACATACATACATACACACACACATACATACACACATACACACACACACATACATACATACATACACACACACATACATACATACATACATATATATGATACATACATGGAACGCCACAACCAAGTGGTTGACATCGTGTACAGGAACATCTGTGTACAGTATGGACTGGAAGCTCCAAGGGGGTAGAGAACGAGAGAACCAAGCTCCTGTGGGACTTCCAGATCCAGACTGATAAAACGGTGATGGAAAACCAACCGGACATTGTGGTGGTGGACAAACAACAGAGGACAGCCGTTGTGGTTGATGTGGCGATACCAAGTGATGGTAACATCAGGAGAAAGGAACACGAGAAACTAGAGAAGTACCAGCGCCTCAAAGAAGAACTTGAGGAAGCCTGGAGAGTGAAGACATCGGTGGTACCCGTGGTCATCGGGGCACTTGGAGCAGTAACCCCCAACTGGAGGAGAGGCTAAAGCAGATCCCAGGAAAAACATCAGACCTCTCAGTCCAGACAAGTACAGATCTAGGACCAGCTAAGATACCGCAGAACCCTCTGGTAGAAGACCCAAGCTTGGAAAGATGAGACCACCTGTAGGGGGTTGGATGGGAATTTTGTAGTTTTTTTATACATACATACATATATATTCATATCTGCACAAGAAGAGTATTTCATTTAATCACTAGACATTGCAAAGATATGCGTATTGCATATAAATCAGTAACTGGATGATTTCCAGATGATGTAGTTAGTTCAGAGGAGGATGAAGGAGGAAGTGTTGCTTATGTCAGTATCATTTCAGTGAAAACCTAGATTCCTTTGATCTGATTGGTGGATTGTCTTCTAGTTTCTTGGTCTGTAAAACGAATGTGAGTCCATCATCAGCACCAAGAACTGGATCTGGGTCACGCATCAGTAACTTTGGCGGATTCATTCTAGATTTTATTTGGACTTCAGCTGCTGTTGTATTAACTTCAAGCCCTTTTAGAGAAAATTGCTCAATTAAAAAGTTGAATGAAGAGTACAAGTGGAGGACAAGTTGCAGATGATCAGAATCAAATTCGTGAAAGCCCTGAGAGATGCTGCATCCAGCAGTTTCTCGTCACGGCAGGACTTCATAAATCACGTTTTTGATACAAAAATCCTATTTTCCGTTTGTCAAACTTTGATAGTTTTGTTTTCTATGAATTCTGCAAACCTGGGAGAGGACAGGAAGTAAGGCTCCATATATTCGAATCGCTTTGTTTATCGTCTTCCCTTGTTTTGTCCCGTTTGCGTCTCAGGATCCCGGTGCAGCCTGGAGAAAGGAATGTGCAGCTGGAGCAACACTCCGAACCACCAACAGGACAAACTGGACTGGGAGCGGACGAGTCCCGAGGCAGAGACGCACTATCCCACCCCGACCGAGGACCACACCCTGGGATCGGATAAAGGTCAAGCACAGCAACGGCACCATTTGATTGTTTAATTTGAGGGTTTCACTTCTTAACCATCATATTCACTTCTCTGTACTCCAGGTCACTTTCTCTTCCTTCCGAGCAGCACCAGGACAGCAGCCAATCAGAACGCTTGGCTGCTGAGCCCTCACCTGCCCCCAGCTAAGGTCACCTGTCTGAGATTCTGGGCCTACAAACCCCATTCATGTGAGCATAAATCTTCTTCGGAGCTCCCCGTCTCGTCTTTGTGTGACGTTTTCATCCACGTGTGCAGCGGACGGCCAGCTGAAGGTCTGGAAGCTCTCTGGAGGTCTTCTCCATCAGCTGCTGGTGCTGAGCCAACTGGGAGGACCTTGGAAACGCTTCGACATAAACATCACGTCTTCTGAGGAGTACCAGGTCGGACTTTCCACTTAAATGCTAAACTATATAGCATCACGGCTGCTAAACCTGCTGTTGCTTTGTGTGTCACAGATTGTCTTTGAGGGGATCAAAGGAACCTCAGGCGTCGTTGCTCTGGATGATATTGAGTACGTAATCGGGAGTGACTGTTCTAAAAAAGGCCCAGAATCGGGTAAGATGTGAAATCTGCCTCCATTTTTTATGAAATGTTATGAAAGGTTCTCAAATTACTTGAATCGGCGATTAGTCACGTGATCAAGTGAGAGAGGTTCAGTTTTAATAAAGAAGGCTTCATGACTCATGAGAAAGTCCAGCAGCACCAGGACCATCTCCTGAAGCAGATCCAACCATCAGAGCTGGTTCATGAAAGGCAGCGATGAGAAGACTTGTGGAGGATGGCCTGAGGCTAAGAAGGGCAGCCAAGAAACCACTTCTCCTAGAAAACCATCAGGGGCAGCCTGATGTTCTTATAAAGGTCCAGGTACTGGACTGCGGAGGACTGAGGGGAAGCCAGTTTCTCTCTGATTGTTTGGGACATCTGGATAAGAAATGATGATGATGATGAACACTCACATTAGTCCTATGTCCTACCAACAGGAACGCCTCCTGGGACCGTTCATGTGTGGGGGTGGTTCTCAGAGTTCAGCCTTAGAACACAGACAAGAACAAAGAATGGTACCGAGACATCCTCCCAGGGGAACTCCTCTCAACCATTCAAGAACCTTTCAGTGGTGAATGGTGCATATTCCAGCTTGATGGAGTGCCGCTCTATAAGGCTCAGCTCAGAACAACTTGGCTTGGAGAAGAAAATATTAACATTTTAGGTCCGTGTCCAGAAAACGCCCCAGAACTTTATCCCGCTGAGAGCTTCTCAATCCCCAAGGTGGACGAACAAAAAAATTCTATCAAGGTCCAAGCTTGGATTATAAAGGATGGGCTGCCATGAGTTAAAGCTGGATCCGAGACTTATTGTTAACATGTTAGGGTGAACTGTAGTCTGACAGAAAGAATTCTGCCTTTAAATGTACTGCGGTTACCATGGAAACATGTGACACAAGACCTCAAAAACAGCAATCGTGGTGGTTTCTCCAGTGTAGTTATGAGCTTGAAATGTTTTATTACAGCTTCCAACCAACGGAACGATGCAGGAGGGATCGCAGCAGCTGTGATTGTGGTTCTGCTGCTGATCGGACTGTTGGTCTTCCTGCTGGTCTTCTACCTTCGGACCAAACCGAGAGCCCAGACTGAAACCGATTCTACCGTCGGCTTCAGTAACAAAGCTTATGAGTCAGACCACACAGTGAGTTCATCCAACGCTTTGGACTTAAATAATGAGCTGCTTTTATTCTCCTTTATTTATTTGTGCGATTTGAAAGTTTAATGAGGTTAATTAAGGGATTAATTACCAACAATCAAAGATTTATAGAGGAAAATCATGAAGATTAACAAGGCTGCCCACACTTTCACATCCCAGTGTATTACATGCCCCTGAGACGATCCACCACATAACTGCAGGGTGTCAGATGCTGGCAGGGAAAGCAGACATGGAACGCCACGACCAAGTGGCTGGCATCATGTTCAGTATGGACTGGAAGCCCCATGGTCAAAGTGGGTAACACCTCTAAGGTGGCAGAGAATGAGAGAGCCAAGCTCCTGTGGGACTTCCAGTTCCAGACTGAACAAATGGTGATGGAGAACCAACCGGACATTGTGGTGTTGGACAAACAACAGAAGACAGCGTTGTGGTTGATGGGCCATCGGGGCAGTAACCCCCAAACTGGAGGAGTGGCTAAGACAGAATCCAGGAAAAACAACAGCTACGATACCGCGCAGAACCCTCAAGCTCACAGGCCTCTGGTAGAGAACCCGAGCTTGGAAGGATGAGACCACCCGTCTCGTCCTGTGTACATATACACACTCATCTAAAGGATTATTAGGAACACCTGTTCAACTTCTCCTAAATGCAGTTATCTAATCAACCAATCACATGGCAGTTGCTTCAATGCATTTAGGGGCGTGGTCCTGGTCAAGACCATCTCCTGAACTCCAGACTGAAGGTCAGAATGGAAGAAAGGTGATTTAAGCTATTGTGAGCGTGGCGTGGTTGTTGGTGCCAGACGGGCCGGTCTGAGTATTTCACCATCTGCTCAGTTACTGGGATTTTCACCCACAACCATTTCTAGGGTTTACAAAGAATGGTGTGAAACGGGAAAAACATCCAGTATGAAGCAGTCCTGTGGGCCAAATGCCTTGTTGATGCTAGAGGTCAGAGGTGAATGGGCCGACTAATTCAAGCTGATAGAAGAGCCTAACCCTCGTTACAACCGAGGAACGCAGCAAAGCATCTGTGAAGCCACAACACGCTCAACCTTGAGGCGGATGGACTACAACAACAGAAGAGCCCACCGGGTACCACTCATCTCCACTACTAATAGGAAACAGAGGCTACAGCTAGCACCAGCTCACCAAATGTGGACAGTTGAAGACTGGAGAAATGTTTCCTGGTCTGATGAGTCTCCATTTCTGTTGAGACATTCAGATGGTGTAGTCAGAATTTGGTGAAATAGAATGAGAACATGGATCCATCATGCCTTGTTACCACTGTGCAGGCTGGTGGTGGTGGTGTCATGGTGTGGGGGATGTTTTATTGGCACACTTTAGGCCCCTTAGTGCCAACTGGGCATGGTTTAAATGCCACGAGCTACCTGAGCATTGTTTCTGACCGTGTCCATCCCTTCATGACCACCATGTGCCCATCCTCTGATGGCTACTTCCAGCAGGATAATGCACCGTGTCGTAAAGCTCCAATCATCTCAAATTGGTTCCTTGAACATGACGATGAGTTCACTACTACAACGGCCCCCACCGTCACCAGATCTCACCCTGATAAAGCATCTTTGGGATGTGGTGGAACAGGAGCTTCGTGCCCTGGATGTGCATCCCACACATCTCCATCAGCTGCAAGATGCTATCCCATCAATATGGCCGACTGTTTTAAAGAACGCTTTCAGCACCGTGTTGGATCAACGC
>SSNQ01000206.1:2708538-2731038 GCA_006942095.1 Nothobranchius kuhntae | reverse complement strand
GCCTCATCTCTGAGAGACTGTGGGAGGATGCCGCATCCGCGCGCCAGAAGTTGCACGCGCCGGTTCTGAGCATGAATGGATCCCGCTGTGCTCATCTTCCTGCTGTATGTGATGATCGCGCACGAGCTCGTGTGCGGCTTGATGCAACACCGGAGACAGAGCGACAGACCCAGAAGACGCGCTGCGGGACCTCTGCTGCGCTCAAGGTGCGTCAGGAACGGACGTGGAGATGTGTCGGTTAACCTGTTCAGGTGTCACGTGATCAGTGCTCACCTGGAGACTGAGGACACGGTTTGGTTTCAGTTTTCTCTTCAGAAAAATGAGGAAACGCTAGGGAGGCGGTATGCTGGGCAAATAGAAAGAAGTGAAAATGTTCATTAATAATGTTGAAATGCGCAGAAAAGACTTTCTAAATTAGATGTAATAATAATGGATTGTGTAGGAATCCATAGAGTTGGAGAAAAATTCAATATTTCCACAAGGTTATGCAGGAAGTGTCCCATGTTTGTTCTGTATTTTTATATTTTTGTAACTTTGGTGTTTTTATTCGGAATAATTAGGAGCTTTCTTCATTACAAGAAGCTGTTTTTGCTTCCCCTTTCACAATAAGAGTCTCAAACATTAAAACGTTTGAAAATTATGAAAATAGATTATTATTGTTCCGTTATTATTCACCTCATAACTTTGTAGGCAATTCTTGAAGCGTATTTTCATCCTTAACTTGAGGTTTATATTATTTTTAACCTGCCAGGGACTGCAGACGAAAAGTATTAGCGCTGCCAAATTCATATGTTCATGAAAATGCATTGTCCCTTTGAAATAAACAAATAATTCATATTTAGACTTTTTCCCTCCACTTTGTGAGTTACTGTGACTACATGCTATAAGACTTCTAGCCAGCAAAGCATGTTTAAGTTCTTTGCTCTAAATCCCTCTCACATAAAGCAATGTTAGCAGCTTTACCTGACTAGTGCCTTCCAGAATGAGCCGTTTTAGGACTCTGTCACTTTAATGCAAATGAGCTTTTACTGGCCACGCCCACCCAGACCCTGCTCAGGTTGCTATAATGGTAAATGGCCTGTATTTGATATAGCGCCTTCTAGAGTTCTTGAAACCCCCCAAGGCGCTTTACAACACAATCAGTCATTCGCCCGTTCACACACACATTCACACACTGGTGGGGATGAGCTACAATGTAGCCACAGCTGCCCCTGGGGCACGCTGACAGAGGCAAGGCTGCCGAGCACTGGTGCCACCGGTCCCTCCGACCACCACCAGCAGGCAACATGGGTTAAATGTCTTGCCCAAGGACACAACGTCAGCGACAGATTGAGCGGGGCTCGAACCTGCAACCTTCCGATCTAACAAAATCAACTTTAAAGGTGATTCACTTGTTAAAGATGTTTTTTTTAAGTCTTTTATCCTCTTTTTGCCCACATTTCTCATAAGCTAATGAATGGGTGAATGACTGGTTGTGTTGTGAAGCGCCTTGGGAGGTTGTAGAACCCTAAAAAGGTGCTATACAAATACAGACCAGCAACCATAAATGCTCTGACAGTGGCTTAAGGACTAAAGATGGGTTAATAAAGCAGCGAGAGTCTACAAGGAAACTGTACATTTTGTTCTGTTAGAATCAAGTGATGTTTCCTCCTGAATCATGAAGGCTTCCTGTAAATCCGGCTGTGTTTGTTCCTCAGTGCCCAGGCGTGTCGGGGCGTGTGGAGGGCAGCCAGCCAGCCGTACAGCTCCAACCGAGGAGGGAGGGACCTGAGGAAAAGTGGACGCTTTGTGAGGAAGGCATAACAAAACTGTAAAGGTGAACGCTCAGATCATTAGTTTTGTCATAAAGACAAAAATCAAATACAACAGGAATTCCTGCTGGAGGGAAAAACTGTTGTTTAAAAGTCAGATTTATTGGAATTATCTTTTGAACTGAGCAACTGGAACTTGCATCTTAAATATTTAGTTATTTTAGGCAGTTTTCTAAGATGAAAATGACAAAAAGAAACAAATTTACAAGAATAAAACAGACAGCATCTATCTATAATAGTTCTATACGGATAGAAATTCTGACTTTATTCTCAGTAAGCTGATCTTTATTATAAATTCTCACGTTAGGCCCAGGGTTATGGGAGCGTACTGACCCTGTGCACAAAAAAATGCTAATTTCTAGGTTCCCAGGAAAAACGTTAGCTATTTCCAGCTAGTATTATGCTAATGAAAATATGTGTTAAATGAGGGGATGAATTAAGATTTTTAATTGTAAAATTTTGCTTTTATTGGCATTTGTGTGTGTGTGTGTGTGTGTGTGTGTGTGTGTGTGTGTGTGTGTACTTGTACTTACTACATACTGAGGCTCATTTTCACTATTTTCCTACAATGTGAGGACATTTTTCTAAGTAAGGACATTTTTGTGGTCCTCACGTTTTCAAAAGCTTACCAGTTGGTTTTAGAGATGTGGAGTGAATTAAGTTTTAGTCAAGGTCGGAGTTAGGAATAAATCAGCATCTGCTAGGCAATGGATTTGGCATAGTGGAGTCCCAAAAATGAATGGATGTCAATGGAGGGTCCTCACTATGATACAGATACAAGTATGTGTGTGTGTGCGTGCGTGCATCCAGGTTTTATGTGTTTTTATGTGTATATATGCAAATACATACACACACACACACACACACACACACACATATATATATCTCAACCTTCTCCTTACCCCCTCGACCGAAACTGATGAAAGTGAAGTGATATAGCTGCTAGGAAACAAGTGAAAAGCAGTGCCTCTGATTTTGTGTTTGTACTCAATCACTTACATAATTTTTATCCATTTATGTCAGAATATGATTAAAATGTGCAGTTCGCCTTGCATAGTTTGTGTACATAATAACGGCCATGATGTCACTGAAATCACCGCTGGCTAGTTTCACTAAACTTCTGTAAAGGACTCCAGATAATAACAACAAAGCACGTCTGAGACGCTCCGAATGAATGGGAATAGTGCTAGTGATTCATACCAACTTATTGGTGAAATGAAGAACTTTAGTAGCAGATAATGCAGAGGCTCCACTGCTGTCAGAACTCCCATTATGGGTACAGGCCGATCGTAGACGGATATTCCTCTGACTCCAAATAGGAGTAAATGAACATGTTGCATAGTAGAAATAAGGTCCAGCTACCAAAAGAAAACTGTAATTACCGTTAAATAATAATACAACATATTTGTCATGCCCCTTTTAGTCCAGTGCGCACTACTTGGCACAGCCACGTTGATAGTTGTGCACATACTGGGATGTATACAGTTTGGATCCCTTTTCTCGTTTACTTTGTGGAGCAGATGAAAAAGTGTTATTACTTTTTCTCCTGGCACTCACAGAGCACAGACGCTTCTGCTTTGCTCCCTTATCTTTTTTTTCCCCAAGGCTCTTTTGTCCTGTCTGCCTACAGAGCGCTTCTCTGCATTTCCTCTGGAAATCCCTATTTTGCAGAAATGGATTTAATTAATTGGTCATTAAACGCGATTGATAAGATTTTTTCTACGATGAGAACGGAGGAGGGGGCTCCCACTTGCCCTCATGGGACACACGCAGCGGGATATATGCTCGATTCCTGGAAGGAGTGGAAGGTCATCTGTCTCTCTCGGCTGTCCATTGAGGACGTCGAAGATGTGTGGATATTTGGCCTGATGATCACTGGATTTCTTCTGATTGGAATGGGAGGATATCTGGTTTTAAGGAAAATTGGGAAGACGGGAGCGATTGGAGGGCGACCCGCACCCATGGACAGCACCGTACGTGTGGAGACCTCACAGACTGGGACGTTACTCGAGGTGAATCGTAAGCTGGACAATGTTCTAGCTGCGTTACCGGTGTTAGTGCGCATAATGGATGTCATCTCGGAGAGGGTCACCGGACGGTGTGGAGATGTTTTAATATCCCGAATTGGCTTCACTGGAGGACTGGAATGACCAGTTACAGACTGAAGGCAGAGGGGAAAATGATCTCTGCCTGACCCAGATTTGTTATCCAAATCTGACGCCAAGGCAGCCTTGAAGCTGCTAACAACAACCCCCACGAAGGAAGGAATGCAGACAGATGCTGTGGAAACCCGTCCTACCCCCCGCCTTCAGATTGTGGACTTCTGCATAGCGAGGCCATCAACCTGCAGGAAATGTGCTCTATGCTCCTCCCAAGATCTCTCTCCCTCCTGTGGATACAGCTGGAAGGAAAAACATAAGGGAGCAGTTTCTCAAGATAATGAGAACGTTTTATTATAACGTGATTAAAGCCTGAGAAACTTCTCGCAATAACTACATATATAAGTTGTTTTAACAGGAAAGCTTTTCATAATAATGGGTGTTTAATATCTCGTTACAATGAAATTGCTGAAAACTGTTGTTGTTCTAGAGTTTTCTCCTTTTTGTTGTAGCACTGCTGCTGTTTTTCCCCCGAGTTAAACACCAAGAACTTCGCTCATTTGGAGTAGAACGACACAATATAATCACCAATTTACTGTCACAACCTTTCCCGTTATTAAGAGATATTAAACACGTAATTATGAGATATTAAAGATGTAATCACGAGATATTAAGACGTTATTACGAGATATTTAACACTTAATTACGAGATATTAAACATGTTATTTTTGAGATTTTAAACACCTAATTACAGGATATTAAACACGTAGTTACGAGATATTAAACACGTTATTACAAGATAACAACAACAACAGTTTTGAGCAATTTCATTGTAATGAGATATTAAACACAAATTATTATGAAAAGCTTTCCTGTTAAAACAACTTATATATGTAGTTATTGCGAGAAGTTTCTCAGGTTTTTATCAAGTTATAATAAAACGTTCTCACGTAATTATCACGTAATTATGAGAACTTAAGTTTCTTGTTAAAACAAGATTTATATTATGTTATAACAAGAAATTGTCTTATTACCAAGAGAAACTGCTACTTTTTCCCCTTGCACTGAAGCATTGCAGAATTGAATCTAAGAAAAAAGTTTATTTTTTTTTCAGTGGCCCTAATTGTAAATGATCTTTTTCTATAAAGTCCTGTAATACAGTAGTTGCAGATAAAATGTTTTATTAAGGTGGACTGAGGGAGAAAGGGCTCTTTAGATTGAAAAGGTTGCAGACTCCCACTGAATATCAAGACAGATCCAGAAAAGTGTTTTATTTTATTTCATTTTATTTTTATTCTATATATATTATATGATAATAATAATAATAATAATAATAATAATAATAATAATAATTATTATTATTATTATTATTATTATTATTATTATTATTATTATTATTATTATTATCCCATTTGAACAGGTTTAAATCCTAACTGCAACCTTTCCGTGCGGAGTTAGCATTGTCGGGTTTTACGGGTTTTCTCCGGGTTCTTTGGTCTCTGTTTTTTACCGACTGGCCAAAAATGTTGATTGGAGACGCTGAAGTGTGACTTATTCTTTGTCTCTGTGTGTCCCTGTGAAGGCCTGGAGAGCTGTCCAGGTGTACCCGCCTCTGGACCATCGACCAGCTCCTTGCTACATGAATGAGCGAGCGCGCAAATGCAGCCATTTTTCTTCCAGGATTTCTTGTGATCCACCAGCAGTTCTTAAGTTCTGGAAGTTTACCTACTTTTTTCTTTGGATTTTTGCTTCTTTTGTTTCTACCTTTCTTGTACCTGCTCATAACAGCATTTCAAAGTGGTGGAAAATAAAAAGAATTCCAACATCTACAGCAGTTTATATGAACGGCATGTCCGTGACTCACCCGAAACAGGACCTGCAACCGTCTGGTGTCTGCCTTTTGACGTACACCAGAAGGAGGGAGCACATTACTCCTGTTCTGTCCCAACTACACTGGCTCCCGGTGCGCTTCCACATCCAGTTTTAAATTTTACTTCTTGTTTTTAAATCTCTCTCTCTTTATGCGCCTCTGTACTTGACTCAGCCGGTTCAGCCCTACGTACCTGGTCGAATTCTTCGGTCAGCAGACCACCGCCTGTTACAGGTCCCAAGTGTTCGGGTGAGGACACGAGGAGAACGAGCGTTTTCAATCTGTGCGCCTCGTCTCTGGAACCAACTCCATCTAGCAGTGAGAATTGCCCCCTCTCTCTCTGATTTAATATCACGCCTGAAGGCTCATTTTTATTCCTTGGCTTTTACTTCAGCCTAGCTGGCCTTGTACTATGTCTCTGTTTTATGTTTATTGTTTTTTATGGTAGTAACTGTACTACTTTTATTACTTTCTTCCCGTGTGGTGATTTTTACTGTGCAGCACTTTGGTTGGCCATGTAGAAATGTGCTTTATCAATAAAATGGAATGGAATAAAGACTCTGACTCATAATTAGCTGAATACCAAATGAAGCGTCGGCCCACTCTTGGTTTTACATTTGATAAACCGTCAGATCTTTCTACAGAACGTCTTCAGGTGTCAAATAACAATTTTGCTGATGCTGCATATCCAGATCTGAACCCAGTGAGCATAGGAACACACCCTGAAAAAGGGTACATTTAAAAATAAACAAGGTGTGTTTCCTATTCAGAAAATAGTTTTAAAATACTTTCAGGTTTCATTGCTCTTCAGATATGAGAGATACTCATCAGTGTTTTCTTCTTTTTTTAATTACAGGCATTCCTTCATTTCAGCAGATGTACTAACAACACGCTAGCATGCTCTGAGAGAAGATGAGAAGGACATTTATTTAGCTTTACATGTTGGTGTTGGTTGAGAAACAATAAAAATCACTTATAAAAATATAAAATAATCAAAAGTGTCAGTGAAACTCGAAGTCAAGATGGGTTCTTTTTAGAAAATTTAAATATAATACAAAATTGTCTTGTAATAGTGAAATATTCCAGTCAGAATTGACACAGCTCCTCAAATGAGAAGCAAAACATCTTGAAGAAACCAAAAGAACCCGGTTGCCTTCATTCCAACCCCTGTGGATTACCATGACTTGGGTGACTGAGAACCTTCACCAGCAGGTCTATGACTCCTCCACCTACTTCCTGTTCCCTAAATGAAGTCCCACTGATAGTAATTTAGGACAGAATAGAATAGACTTTGTTGATCCCGCAGTGGGAAAATGTACTTGACAAGGTAGCACATACACTCAGTGAATAGGAAACAATAATACAGGTAAATAAACAAGGGCATTTGGCTATTACCGTAAGCTTCAGCAATCAAAGTGCATTAGTTCATATAAAACTTAAATCCATTTTTAAAAGTCACATTTTTATTTTAGAGCATTAGTCTGGTTGTTTAGGGCTATCTGTTCACTGTACCATGTGACTGATCCGCTTTCTGTCTGACTCGTTGAGTTTGTGCCCGCCTGCTACTTTCCTCACAGCTAATCTGACGGAAAGTGAACATCCAAGCAGCTTCTGGCTCTAATTGTGTTCAGTGAGCTTCAAGACTCAGCAAACAGCAGCCAGTCGGTCAGCAGCAGGCCTCTGCAGCAGGTGGGTGCTCGTTTATCAGCTCTCACGGGGCTTTAGCATCATTTACCTCAGCGCTTTAGTCACTTATTATTTTTTTATATGTGTGAAACATACGACTAAGATCAGGATTAGCTTCAGGGTAAAGTTTGATTTTGTTTCTCAGCCGAACTGCTCGACGCGTTTTTCCTGGTCTGTTCAGAAGGAAACAACACAATGTTTGTGATGGAAACAAATCAAAATGCCAGTAACCACTCCTACGGTCTTCCAAATGCCAAACGACGTCAGTGATGCGTGTGTCTATGTCATCGTTTACATTCTTAAATACCACAAACCAGTTTAAACTTGTCAGTCTTCAAATCGTAACCAGCTCAGACCTGACTGCCCCGACGGCTTCTGTAGCTCCGTAAGTCACTTTTAAACTTTATTTCATTCTAAAATCTAATATAATAATAAAAAAGCCTTTAAATTGGCATTTATAAACTGTACTTTATAAGGATGTGTTTATGTTTATTAAGCCATGAACGCTGTTGGTTTTTCTGGTGATTCTTTATTGGTTTTTGGTTATTAAGTTATTTTGAGTTTAATGTAAAAAAAAACAAAAAAAAACGACTAAACAAAAAAAAATCTTAATAAAATGATAACAGAACTCAAAAACTAAGTCGTTTTTATTAGAGAAAAAACATTCTCATTGCTTTTTAAGGGTTGGCCAGTTTACTTTGACAGTAAACAAAAATGTATGTTCATAGAGATAATAATAATTGATTAAATAACATTTATGTTTTACCTGCTTAATTAAATGTAATTATATTTTTAGCCTCTCACGGTTTTGTTTTTAGTAATTTTAGACAAAATGCAACCCTCAAAATTCTGGTTTAAGAGAATGCCAGACCCATTACCAAAGTCAGTTAACTAAAAGAAGTTTGTGGAATTATTTTTCCTCATTAGCTGTTAGTAAGTTTAATCACTGATGCAAATAATTGCTAAATGAACATTATATTTCTGTTTATATTTATATGTGATTAAAACACGAAGCATCAGAATCGGTTTCTGGGTTGTTCTACTCTCTAGAGGTAGGAGTTGAGGTCAGATGGAGTGAACGTTGAGCAGAAAAGGTGTGTAAAAATCACACGAGATGATGTAAAGTGTCTGATCTGCTCTGGATACAGAACATGGCGTCGTTATCCATCAGCTCAGGCCTCAACAAGGCCGTCCGTCAGCAGTACATGAGCCTGCCTCAGGGGGACAAGTGCCAGGTCACATACATCTGGGTCGACGGCACCGGAGAGGGGCTCCGGAACAAGACCAGAACTCTGGATACAGAACCACGGAGCATAGATGGTAAAAGAAACCCTCTTCATGTGTTTATATGCATATGCTGTTTTTTTTAAACCGAAATTGCAAATGTCCTAATAAACCTAAAGAATTTTTTAAAAAGAAAAACTAGATTAAATTAATTTTTTACAAACAATTTAGTTGAAGGACATTAAGTTTAAGGGTTATTTAGCTTTGTTCCACCTTAAATAAAAATTGATGTGTTAAATTCAGAGATGGTTGGTTGGTTACTAACTTAGAATCTATTATGGTTTTCAGAGGTTTCAGGAAAGCTAATAATAAAAAAATTAATAAAAAGTACAAACTGAAGCAGGTCTCTCAGAGAATCAGTGAGGCCTAAGGTGAACCTTTGGAAACAAATCTTTAGTTTTAAACTGTAAAATAAGGCTCAATATTAGGACCAAAATTAAATATATTGTACATCCATCGGCGGACACGTCCTTGTAGCAGGAGACTTTATCTACTCTAAAACTAGAAACTGATCTGATTAATGATTGGCCGGCACTGATAACTGAGCAGCTGGTGCTGGCCATTGAGAAGCAGACATTTGACCCTAATGTTACACCATACAATATGTCTCATTTGGACAAAATCAAGTTTAAAGAGGGCAGAGGGAATTTTTTTATAATCCTTTTGGCCTCTATGTAACACATGAATCTTTTTGATCCTGATAAATGGTCAAACACAACCACATAATAAAGACCTAAATAATAAATGAGCTGTGTGCTGATTGGCCAGTTGACCCCGATGGCTCTATGATGCTGCCTGAAGCTAGTACCTCCGTACAGCCTTGTTCACCATCCTGATAACTTCATAGACATCTTCTTCTGATCTATCTGGGATTTATTCAAAGTCTGGATATCCCCAGGACATCCTGCAGTGTTACACATGTGCTCCAACGTTCTTTGTTGTTTTTAATTCTAGAACCGCTTTACGGTTGTTTCTTTGTGTTGAAACTAAATGTCAGCCTGCTATCAGCAACAGGAACAGGATCTGTGCTCCTCTGAAGCTGCGACGCAGATCCAGTTCTGTTCTGACTGATCTGCGGGTTCCTTTAACTCACAGATATTCCGGAGTGGAACTTTGACGGATCGAGCACCTACCAGGCCGAAGGCTCCAACAGTGACATGTACCTGGTTCCTGTGTGCATGTTCAGGGATCCGTTCACCCTCGACCCGAACAAGCTGGTCCTCTGTGAGGTCCTGAAATACAACCGCCTACCTGCTGGTAGGTTTCTGCTCCATTTGGGTTTGAGGTCTGGGTGAGGGGGATTTGAGCTGAGCTGGATTTTGTGTCTGCTCTTCAGAAACAAACCACCGTAACAGCTGTAACAAGGTGATGGAGAAGGCCAAAGAGCACAGCCTGTGGTTTGGTATGGAGCAGGAATACACACTCCTGGGAACAGATGGACATCCATTCGGCTGGCCGGCGAACGGATTCCCATTACCTCAAGGTGAGTCAGAGGTAATTCACATTTCATTTTCTGAAGGTAATAGTTTATTATAAACATAATAAAATGAAATTCCTATTTAGCATCTGGTTCTGCTGCAGAGCATAAACAGCAGAGTTATCTCTGGCCCTCTAATTTACCGAAGCAGGCAAAAATTTACAAACCCCCAAAAAATCATTCATGTTGGTTTGAAAAAAGTAGAATTTTATTATATGTAGGATTTGTTTTCTAGTTGTAAATGTTGTCCTATTTATGTATTTCGCTTTTGGCAAGAAAGTCTGTTTATGATGTACACTCAAAAACAAAGAAACGCATTTAAACGTTTTCATCATGTCCACATGCAGTACTTATATTCCCACATAGAGGGCAGCAGTAACTCAGGAGAGTTGTCCTCTTATTGGAGGGTTGCCGGTTTGCTGGTCGTTCTGCTGTTGTGTCCTTTGAAACGACGCTTCCTTCTGACTTGCCGGACCTCAGTCAGAGTGTCACCAGAAGAGTGTGAATTAGGGATGCACCGATAGCAAAACCAATACCAGTATCGGTATTGATGTTGGTGCATCCAGTATCGGTACCGGTAAAAGTTAACCGATGCCAGGAACCGATACCAATGCAGCTGCTTGAAAGTGGCTTCACCGTAACTTGTCATTTCTGTTTATCTAATATTTTAGTTTAGTGATCATTTCTATTAATATATTTTATTTTTTATCCACATGATAGTCTTTTCCTGTTGAAAGCAGAGAAGAAAATAAAATTGGATTTTTTTGTATGGTAGAAGTATCGGTATCAGTAATTGGTATCGACGAGTACTCAGAACCAGTGTTGGGAATGTTACTTTTAAAAAGTAATTAGTTATAGTTACTAATTACTTTATCAAAAAAGTAACCCAGTTACTTACGAGTTACGAGATTATAAAAGTAAATAATTACTAAGAAAAGTAACTACTTAGTTTCTTTTTCATTAAAGAATGCAAGAAAATTGGTTAATTGAATTTAATTTACCATAAAGTACTACAATAGTGAAATATAAATGAGTAATGACTGGAACATAATAAAATGTATGTCCAAATGTTTTTTATAAACCTGAATAATTTAAATAAATAAGCACTTAACAGGAGGAACTACTAACAGGAAATTACACTGATCTAGACTATTAAAAGGTCACTGTGTGATATTTAACAAGACCCCAATCAGCTAACATTTAAAACACCTGTAAAGGTTCCCGAGCCTTTAAATGGTCTCTCAGTCTAGTTAAATTACAGAAATAAATGTAATTTTGNAAATGACACTAGAAGAGGCACGAGCCTGATGGAGGACTTACATTTACTAACGTGGGTCAGACCCAACCACAGAAGAGCTGAAGCTGGGTGGTAAACACACACAGGTAGTTCTGATAACACCTGAGCTCCATGACGTCTGAGACTGATGCATCAGTGTTACAGCGGGACTAAACACATGATCAGAAACAGGTTACAGCTGGAGGATCTAGGAAGGTAGAAGATCAGGACGTCTGAGCGGTGAACAGGTGAGCGGACCTTCGGGACGTCCCGCTGTCACGCTAAGAAGGGCACGGCTGCAGATCCACACCTGCAGACGTAGATATTCATCACGTCTTCCTCGTTCATCACGGTCGTGATGCTCTTGGATGAAAACATCTGCCTCTTTAGCTCCTGATCAGCTGATGACAGCTTCAACACACCGCGTTGCTTAACGCACGCATTTCCTTATCAGTAACAGAAACCACGTTTTGTTAAAAGAAGAATTAATTAGATTGCTCGTTAATGAAAAACATAGTTTTTTTAGTGACGAGGTTATTTTAAACGGCGTTATTCCCATCACTGCTCTGTTGTGTCTACAGCAAGCAGTGACTGAGACCGTGAGGGCCTCTGCCCACTCGGCCAATCACAGAGCGTGAAGACAGTCAGTTACCCAATGAGGATTTTCCTTCAGCACGATTACAGATATTTACGAGTTTTACTCTTTTCATGCTGGTACTCGTCAAAAATGCTTTATCCGTACCGGATACACGTCTGAAACGAGTATCCGGCTCATCCCTAGTACTAATCCTGTAAGAAAGGTAGAGGTAGTTACGAAGATCTCGTAAATCAAATTAGAAACCAAAATAAATGTTTTTGTTCCTGAACTTATCTAAAGAGTTGAATAGTTTGTTGTTTTCTGTTGAAAACAAATACTTTATGATGAGCATTTGTAAAACGTAGCTTAGCATAATCCCCTGTGCTGAGGTTTATCGTGGCTTACTGTTTAAACCTCCACCCAGGCCCTTATTACTGCAGCGTGGGAGCGAACTGCGCCTATGGACGGGACATTGTAGAGTGCCATTACAAGGCCTGCCTTTACGCCGGGGTGAAAATCTACGGCACCAACGCTGAAGTCATGCCATCTCAGGTAGTTTGATTCCTGCACGGTGGAGACGGTCAAACTGGTCTTCCTCCTCTTACGTTTGCCTTGGTGTCTCTGCAGTGGGAGTTCCAGGTCGGTCCCTGTGAGGGGATCGAGATGGGCGACCATCTGTGGGTCTCACGTTTCCTGTTGCATCGTGTGTGTGAAGACTTTGGTGTGGTAGCCACATTGGACCCTAAGCCAATGGCAGGCAACTGGAATGGTGCTGGTTGCCACACCAACGTCAGCACCAAGCAGATGAGGGAAGACCAAGGACTGCAGTGAGTAGACGTTCATCCTTCCAGCACATCCCTCCGGTCAGAGGGTTGGAAAAGCAGCACTTTGATGCATTTGTTTGCACTTTTCTTGTTCCCATTTCATAAAAACTCCAAAGCCTCTCTGAAAAATAATGACACAAGCTGTTTCCTGTTTCCTGGTGCAGATACATTGAGAAGGCCATTGAGAAACTGAGCAAAAAACACAAAGAACACATTTCTCAGTACGATCCTCGTGGCGGATCGGATAACGCAAGACGCCTCACAGGTCTGCACGAAACCGCCAACATCCATGACTTCTCCGCCGGCGTGGCTAACCGAGGAGCCAGCATCCGCATCCCTCGGCAGGTGGGAAAGGATGGGAAGGGTTACTTTGAGGATCGGCGGCCAGCGGCCAACTGTGACCCGTACGCTGTGACAAAGGTCATCGCACAAACATGCTTGCTTCATTCAGAAGAAGAAAACAACTGTTTAAACCACTAATTCTTGATGGTGAATTAAAAACACATTTATATTAAGCAGAAAATCCAAAACAGCCACAAAGAGAAACATTGTTTGATTGAAATAATCAGAAAACCCACAAACATTCCAGATGTTAGGAAATAACTCCAAACAAATACAATAAAAGAAGCCTTTATTCTGAAGGCCGTTAATGCCGCGACACTGCTGCAGAGCGTTCTGCACCACAGTTTGTTCCCATTGGTCATTCATGGTAGCGTGAACAGATTCACCTGTAAGTTTACCTTTAGTGGGTTTTTATAAACACAATAATGATTACAATAATGATTAATACGTTTTAGTGCTGAGCTCCTCAGACAGCATCAAGAATGTCTCTAAAAAGAAAGAAAATGAAGGGGAAAATAGTTGAATTTATCAGCTTTTATTTAGTTTTAGTTTTTGGTTGTTGTTGTTTTTTGGCTGGTTTGTTTTTTGTACCTCAAAGTTGTTTGTTAAGTTATATTAAACTGTCTCACGGTAGAGCTGGTTGTAAAGACGTTTTATTTTACTGGAACCTTTAAAAGTGGTTTTGAAATGTTGCTTTTAACATTAAAAACTATTAAAAACGATCTATTTGTCGAATCAAAACGTTGAGGAAAATGTCGACGGATGTGGTGGTGAAAGTTAAAAGTACTATTTTCTGATATAAAAACATGAAAAGTAAGATTTTTCAAGAATATCCCGAGAAATCACGCCCCTTGTTTCTCCTGAAACCAGCTGTATTTATTCTGTTTATGATTATTTTAACCATGGGTTCTGTGTGACTTTTTACAGTGTAAACTATAAATAATGAGGATTTTCAGTCTGAATCCGAGAAATTCAACGTGTTGGGTTGTTTTTATCCGATGTTGAGGAAGAACAAACACGCTGCCTGTTGAAAGTAATGTGTAGCCAATCAGAAAGCGAGGTGACCGAAGCACGCAGCACAGCCCTCCTCCGCCATGTTTGTCACTCCAAAATCACTTTTGATCTCGAGAGGTTTTCTGTGACTTTCCACGTGAGCAGGGAATGTTGGTGTTTGAAAACGGTTTGTGTTTAGTTTGTAGTTTCTTCCCTGTTGCTGCAAATCACACACAGCTGGACCAAAACGGGTAAATCTGTGAACCAGTTTCCAACTAGAGCAAGAAAAATATTTTATTTACTAAATAAAATTTAGTTTGGAGTAATAACACAATTATTAATTGTTTTCAAAAATAAGTATTTAGATCCCAGCTAAATACTTATTTTGAAGCTAAACGTTTTGTTTGCAAAATCAATATTTAGGTTTAGCCCTAAAATAAATATTTATTTTGGATCTACATATTTAGTTTGTAAACAAAATATTTTGCTCCAAATAAAATACTTAGTTAGTAAATTAAATATTTGTTTTGTAAACAAAATATTGAGCTCTAAATTAGATATTTAGTTAGTAAACTAAATATTTATTTTACAAACTTAACATCGAGGTTTGACCCAAATATCTAGTTTGTTAAATAAAAATACCGTACCAACTTTATTTATAAAGCACTTTAAAAACGGCATGACAGCCGACCAAAGTGCTGTAGAGATAAAAAGTAAAACACAACATAAAAACAAAAACACGGTCAATAATAAAAGTACATAACAAAGCAGTAAAATCAGTCAATAAAAGAAGAAGATTTTTTTTATTATGTATAGTAAAAATAATTAATAAAAGTCAAGGGTTTAAAAGTGCCTGGTCATAAAAATGGCCTTAAGCAGTGACTTGAAACGGGGGAGGGATGTGCCAGCCTCACTGAGAGAGGAAGAGCACTCCAGAGGGACGGAGCAGTGTAGACAAATCACGCTGACCCCGCGTTTTGAATTTCATTGTGGGAACATGAAGCAGCAAGCAATCGGCAGATCTCAACGCCCGGTTTGGCACATAACGAGTCGCAAGGTCAAACAGGTAATCTGGTGCCTTAAAAACAAAGATGAGAACGTTAAACTTCACTCTGAAGTTTACGGGTAGCCAATGGAGTTGCGCCAGTACAGGTGTGATATGGTCACGTCTAGACTGCCAGTACAGGTGTGATATGGTCACGTCTAGAGTGCCAGTACAGGTGTGATATGGTCACGTCTAGACTGCCAGTACAGGTGTGATATGGTCACGTCTAGAGTGCCAGTACAGGTGTGATATGGTCACGTCTAGAGTGCCAGTACAGGTGTGATATGGTCACGTCTAGACTGCCAGTACAGGTGTGATATGGTCATGTCTAGAAGTGTTCGTCAGAAACCTAACGCAAGTCAACGGGGCTAAAAACACTATTTTCTAATTCCACTTGTTTTGTTCCATGGATTTCACATATGATGTCCGTGAATTTTAGACACATTTTGATACCAAGAACTCGCTTATGTTCGAACGGGGAGGGGGTCGCACACACACACACAATATTTTAGGTTTTTTAGGTCTATCACTAGTCTCGGGATCAAACTGGACCAACATTTATCACTTGAAAATCGTGTTTGTCACCTTAAGTATCATTTTTCCCTCTTAAAAACGTGCAAGACTTCGCCCGTTTCTTACCCCAGCAGATGCTGAGAAGTTGGTCCACGCCTTTGTTTCATCTAGGCTAGACTACTGCAGTTCTTTACTTACTGGAATCTCTAGTGGATGCCTACAGAAACTTCAGCACATCCAGAACTGTGCTGCCAGGATTGTGACGAGGGGTCACAAGGATGACCACATCACACCTGTACTGAAGTCTCTTCATTGGTTACCGATCCCCTATAGAATTAAATACAAACTAGGTCTCCTTACCTATCAGTGTATCCATGGAAATGCTCCTATTTTTCGTAAAGAGCTCCTTACCATCCACATCACCTCAAGAAATCTTCGCTCTAGAAATTCTCAATTCCTGCAACAGCCCAGGACAAAACTTCTAGCATGGGAGATCGAGCCTTTCGAGCTGCAGCCCCCCGCCTGTGGAACACACTCCCTGAAACATTCAGAGCACCTCGGAGAATGTTTTAAAAACATCTGAAGACATTTTTATTTACACAGGCTTTTTCAAACTGATTGATATTGCTGTTGTTTTACCGTGTGTCAACTTAGCATTGTATGGTTTTATGTTTTATTTGTTTTTATTGATTGTTCTTAATTTTTCTTTAGATTGGGACTGGCGTGGTCAAAACACCCGTCATTACTTTTCGTTTGAATTGCAGTACAACATGTGTGTGACGCAGGGCGTGAAGCAAAGCGGATTAGAAAATAGCGTTCTCAGCCCGTTGACTTGCATACATTTTTTCCTTCTTCCGGGGACCCGTGATGCGGAACTGACTTAGGCTCCCTATTTGGAGCCACTGTAGAGGAAAGAATGGCCTAGCATCCTTGCTCGTCGTCGTCGTCTGCTTCCGCTTATCCGGCTCTGGGTCGCGGGGGCAGCATCAGTGACTCGATGCAAGTTGCTGGGTTCCTTATACAGGAAACATTATTTCTGACTGGCTTAATGAACTGACCTGAATTGGAATGTTCATCATGTGAAGTGCCTTGAGACGACTCTTGTCGTGATTTGGCGCTTTATAAATAAACTTGGGAAAAAAATTGAATCCCAGCTAGGGAGCTCCAGACCGTCCTCTCCCCGGCCACCTCCACCAGCTCCTCCGGCAGGACCCCAAGGCGTTCCCGGACCAGATTGGAGATGTAACCTCTCCAACGTGAGGAACTTGAATTAATGCCCCCTTGTAGTCAGCCAGTGCAAAACACGTTATTCAAGATGGCTGCCAATCATTAGTCACAACAAACGGCTATAGTACTGTCAGCTTTACCAAAGCTAAGCCAGAGATTTGGTGCACGAGAAGCTGAGAGCCATTGCCGTAACGTACGCGACAAACCAGGTGAGATCTTTGTTTAAATGTTTGGTTTTAAACTTTTTCTGTTGGCAACATTTTCCTGGTGAACAACTTGATACGTTTTAATGAAATGATTAGAAGTTAATGATTGACTCTGGTTGGGAAGACCATTAAAGACCGCTAATTGATTCATCCCCAGCTATTCAGCTATATTTAAAGGTGCAATTAACAAGTGTTCATTCACTGCAGGTGATGTTCACGTTTGTTCTTCACCTGTTTTTGAGGGTTGAACAAATTGACTAAACCCAGGCCCAGTTTAAATTTATCGCTGACGTTTACATTTTAGAGTAAGTAGGAGATACGAAAAGAATTCTTCAGCATTCTAGTCCGTAAATCCTCAGTTGTCCACTAGATGGTGGTATTTACCCAGCACGCTCTTTGCTGCAGGTGACCTCCTGGTGAGTAATCAGTGAAAGAACAACACATTCATCTGTTAGGCCCACCTGTAAAACTGTAACGTGTAAAATGGATTATTGTGTGTAGAAACCATTAAGTGCTAAAAGGTCAAAGATCCATCCTGAGTAATCTGATAAGAAATCAGTGAATTAATGATGTCATCCATTTATGGTGCTTTCAGATCTGACTGACGTCAGCGTGATGCATGGCATTCCTGACCTTTAGCTTCAGGATCTTATCCCATTCCCGACTGACGTAGGGTCCTCCACCTTGCAGCCTTGCGGCATCAATGTGGCTCCGGCCGCTGGGAGGGGAACGTTCTGAAACGAGCAAGTAAACAAAACAAAAACACAACAAATAAAACGCAGAACTCCCCGAGTCCCAGCTGATGACACAGAGTACCAGATCTCCACGGATACGGCCAGTCACTTGGCAACAGTGGTGTTTTTGTCCGTCACCATGGAAACACGTTTACCAAGATTATCAGGAGGCTGATCAGGTGACAAAGCAGAAAATGGGGGAAGGAGGCTAGTTTTCTGTCCGTTCTGTTGCTTTATTCACCGACAGTAACACAAAACTACGATGGAAAAACCAAAGGTGGAAAATTCACAGCTGAGAAACGTTTGTGGATGCACCTTCAGTTTCCTGCAGCTCTGAAAAAGGATGAGAGGAAGTTCAACGACAAACAGGAAGTCCTGTCAGCAACATGTGGCGTAGCAGCAGTCAGACGGTTTTCCAGAGAAGAGATGATGGATAAAAACGGTGCTACATTAAACACAGTGGAAATGAAAATAAATCAGTAAATATTAGAACAAACATCAACATCGAACCATTTCCAGCAGTTATTTCTATCCTTTTACGTTGCTTTGCTGTTGGTGTTTTGCATCCGAGGGATTTTATGAACAGAAACTGGGATCTTTCCACGAATGAAGAATGTTTTATAGCTTAAAGTGCTTTTCTCTTGAACTGGTGCAATCATTCAGTTCCCTTTAGGTTGGAGGAAAACCTGAATGTTGTTCCAGTTGAAGTCTTACGTCACAGATTCCCTTTCCTGGATCGACTCGGATTATGACGTCACGCTAAACTGGACAGAAAGACGCAGCAACAGGCCATCAAACCCACAAGAACCCCATGGATGGATGACTCTCGTTTCACGGCCCGGTGTCCCGTGGAAGAGACGCTACATCCTCTCGCTGTCATCATTTCTGGAAATCCCATGAAGGCTTGTCTCCATGTCAAGGAATTTCACACGCTTGTGTGCATCTTAATCAGGTCGATTTCACAACTAAGCACTGTTATGGATAAATATATTTAGATACAATACCGATAATTACAATCACAACAAATAAAAAACTCAACAAAAACACGAGTAAACGAGTGTTCAAACCACCGCCCTCTTTTAAACGTTTTTCTTGCAGTCGTTCAAACTTTCCTGTAACCTAAACTGATCATCAGTCATTTTCACTTGTTCTGTCGAAGAGTTTCTTTGGATTTTGGCTTTATATGTAGTTTCAGCCCTTCAGCACCACAGTATATATTATAGATGATGTTCTTCAGGAAAAGGAAGTGTAAGTCTCTACGAAGACCTAAAACAGGAAGCTGCACTGACCTTTCACTGCTGAAGACCTAGTTGTGTGTGCTGCTTTTAGTCCCACCTAAGCAGGTAACTTTACGAAATCCCAGTGTAACCATAGAAACATTACTTGGTGTGTGTGTGTGTGTGTGTGTGTGTGTGTGTGTGTGTGTGTGTGTGTGTGTGTGTGTGTGTGTGTGTGTGTGTGTGTGTGTGTGTGTGTGTGTGTGTGGTGGTGTGTGTGCGTGTGTGTGTGTGTGTGTGTGTGTGTGTGTGTGTGTGTGTGTGTGTGTGCGTGTGTGTGTGTGTGTGTGTGCGTGTGTGCGTGTGTGTGTGTGTGTGTGTGTGTGCTCTGTCTTCTCCATCCCCAGTGAGTCGTGGAGGATGGCTGCTTATACTGAGCCAGGATTCTCTGGAGGTTTCTTCCTGTTAAAAGGAAGTTTTCCTCTCCACTGTCGCTACATGCTTGCTTAGTATGAGGATTGCTGTATAGTCACTGACACTAGTCAGTGACTTGATGCAACCTGCTGGGTTCCTTATATAGGAAACATTATTTCTGATTGGCTTAATGAACTGACCTGAATTGGAATGTTTATTATGTGAAGGTCCTTGAGACGACTCTTGTCGTGATTTGGCGCTTTATAAATAAACTTGAATTGAATAGAATTGAAACTTGAATTTTAATGGCCTGTTTTGTTGATATATTCTTTTGATGCTCTTTTAACAGTTGAAGGTGTTATTGTCCTCCCTGACTGTTCTGCACATCTGTTGGGACCATCTCGTTGTATTGTTGCTTGACATTGGGCTTCAGTGAAAAAATGACTTCAGTGGTGGTGGGAGGGACATGTTGTAAAGGTCTGCCTCATCTCAGTCAAAAATGGGTTGCATGGTGGAGTAGTGGTTAGCACTGTTGCCACGCAACACGAAGGTCGCAGGTTCGAAACTCGGCTGCGGCCTTTCTGCGTGGAGTTGCGTGTTCTCCCCTATAGGTAAAAAAGAAAAATTGTAAGTCGCTTTGGGTAAAAGCGTCTGCTAAGCACATAAACAGAAACATAAATCGTGACTGGATCAAAACTGACAAGAATAGTGCAAATGGTCATTATTATTAAGATATTGAGCAGATGTGACCTGCATCTGGAATATGTTTAAAAGTGAAAACTAAACTACTGGTGATGTGTAAGTTATTTCTATGTTTCCTTTCTTGAACTGTCATAACTCCTACTTTTCTCTTTTTAAACTCGCGCGTCTCTGAAAGTTTCCTGCTGCTGGTGTCTGCATTTTCAACATGTTGCACTGAACATTCGTGTCGAGATGTGGTCATCGTTGCATTTTCTAGTTCTCAATTTAAAAACTATTCAAAAAGATGAATCTTCCTGTACGTGATGACGTCACATGCCTCCACGGAGGTGGGTGGGCTCGAGGCAGCGGCAGCAGGTGAGGCCGCGCGCGCACAGCAGAGCGCAGTCACGGAGCGGAGAGACATGGGGAAGCTTCAGGAATTTAACATCACTTTCACCAATAACAAGGTGGTTTACGGACCGGGAGAGTCCATGAGCGGAGCCGTGTACATCCGAACCGGCACCTCGCTGCAGTACAAAGGTAAGGTTCGGTTCGGTTCTGTCTACACGAGCGGAGGGAGGGCAAGAGAAACGGTTGTTTCCCGTCTTCCGCCTGCTCCGGCGCGATGAGAACACATGCGACTCCTTGGATTAGGACTAAAAACTCAGACGGATGGATGTCTGGTTCTGTTCTGATCCGGTTCGCACTGTTGTGGTTCTGGGAGTGGACCCCCCTCTCCGGCCGCTTCACGCGACTCTCCGCCACAGAAACGGTCCCGTTTCGGCCGGTTCGGTCAGCCGAACCTCCAGGAGCTTGAGACAGAACAACAGGTGTTAGATAATATTTTATGTTAGCCAGGAACGTTCCGGCTTCATGCTAAACGCGTTACAATACCTACAGTTACTTCAGTAACTTAAGTATGTTACTTAAGTAGAAGTAAAAAGTATTCACCCAAAAAGTAAAGTATTTGGTAAGAAGGCTATTCAAAAGCATCATAAGTGATAAATTTAATTAGTTTAAGTAATTGAATAAGATAAAAATATAAAGTTATTAGAAAGCAGGAAGAACAAACATTTACAGATAAACATCATTACACTAGGTAACGCAAATTTTAGCTATTTCTACCGTGAGAAACACCCACTACCTCTCCATAAATATGATTTGTTTATAGTTTCTTTTTACTGACTGAGCAACATTAAAGGGGCATTATGGAAGTCTGACAGCCAAAACACGTATAGAAATAATAAATGTCTTCTTCATACGTTCTCCTGCAATGCCCTGGTCCTGTAGAATGAGCCCTGGCATTTTTACTGTGATTGCCTGTTTTTCCGTAAAATCACAGAAAAAGAGAGATGCTCGGGTCGAGCAGGCTGCTTCATGCGCGTTCACGCTCAGGCATCGCCCGTAGCATTTGCCAACCGTAGCTTTAGCAGCAGAGAGAGAGGCAGTGCCACTTTGTCGCTGTTCCTAACGCCTAGTGACAAAGCTAGCTACATTTCTGAGGACCCTTAGCTACTTTCTGTAGAACTTTCTTCTAGATATTTCCTGCTAATTAGCAACAAAACAGCCATTTTCACTCCGAACCGTTCTTTGGTTTGACGTTGTTTCAGCTGTCATCAAGGATATAAATGCTACAGATACTGTAAATGTTACTAGAGTGTAGCTCACCTAGTAAGATGTCTGACTCTCATGCAGAAGACCTGGGTTTGATTCTGGATGTGAACATAGTTTATTTAGAGTTTATTTTTTACATTAATGGTATATTTTTTACAGTAAGATGCCCAAATTTTTATTTGAGACTCGCAGAACGGCATTGAATTCACAGATAAAAAAGATGTGGGTTCAACTTTCATTTTGGAACAATTTTCCAAGCAAGGGAAGGGAATGATCTGAGCATGCAGGAGGACTGACCCATCATAAACCTTTGTCGCTGTGCTGAAGAGAAAGGTACAGAACCACATTATTTAATTAGTTAGCTGTGTGTTCTCCTGTCCCCCCCCCCCCCACACACACACACCACACACACACACATGGGACTGTCTCAGCTGTTATTTTCGTGAAGGAGTGTGCACGTACAGCATGCGTGCCTCGTGCACGAGCCTTCCATTGAAGCTGCCGTTACGCTTTTGGCCTGAGGGGGCGATCTCGAGCATACAAATTCAAAAGTCCGTAAAGTCCCTTTAAAGGTCACCTTCACTTGTATTTGAATGCATTTGCAGTGGTC
>SSNQ01000206.1:2661934-2676334 GCA_006942095.1 Nothobranchius kuhntae | reverse complement strand
TGACGAGCTTAGGGCATGTCTAGCCTGTGTAATAATCCGGGGCTTGGGTGAATCACTTTTGACAAGTTTTTAACTTACCCGGACACCGAGCTCTCTCCTTCCTCGCTGATGACTCTGACATGCTTGCGTTTAAGACGCTGCATCATCACCGTAGTATCCCTGTGCCATGCTAAGTCTGACCTACAAACGTTGCATGTCTTCGCCTGATTTAACTGAAAATGCTCCCAAACTTTAGAAGTTTTTACTTTTTTGGGGTCTCGCTGCTTCTGCCATGTTCCTCTTCGAAACACATGCCGGCTCTCCACCGGTCTGCGCGCAACGGCGGGCGGGAGGGGAGGGGGCTTTTGGAAGAGTTGCGCAACACAACGAATCGATGACGCAATTCGTTGCCAACGCTTTTAGTAATCGATTTTTATCAAATTTATCGATTCGTTGTTGCAGCCCTATTCTCCACAGTAGGACAAAGGTACATCTACCAGTAATCTTAATAAAAACAGATTGGCGTATGGCAGTGACGTCATTAAAAGCGCCGGTTAGATTAGCCGCGGCTAGTCTGTTTACGCCTAGAAATCCCAGACCCGCTCCAAACGAACAGGGGAATCACGTTAATGATTCCTAACAAAACCTTTCGACATGAAGGTGTTTTGGTGCAGATAATGTCTTATTTCGAGGCTGCACCATGGCTGCCCGTCCGCACCCGTTATATGGATATACACTGATGGCGATTCGCCGATGGATCTAAATACCCCGGGGAATCCAAGTAGCACCAAAGTTGTCAGCGTGAGTAAACAAACGTACTGCATGCTAGAAATTAAGTCCGGGTTGCAATAAACGGGAGTTTTCCTTTAAGCATATAAGCGTGAATATACAACTACGTGTCGGACTTGGTATGCTAGCTTAGCTAATACTAATACGTGAGCTCAAATTTGTTGGTGCAATTAGACACATTCTTACTAGATTTAATAAATTTTAGACACCTGTTTTATTTCATCATGCAGTTTGGGGCGTCGGTCTCTCAGATGCTTGGCCAAATTTGTTGTGCTGCTGGACTTCGTAGCGATCTCTTTGTAGCACTCCTTGCAAACGGGCCTGTCATGGTCTGTTGCTTTCCTTGACTCATCAGCCTTGAATCCAAAGTGTTTCCACACTGCACTTTTGCTCTTTGTGTTGTCGATTAAGTTGGGCTGTGAAGCGCCTCCCGAATTCGCTGCTGCCATTGTTAACAAAACTTGGATCGGAGACAACTCGCGCGGGAAATTGCAATGTAGCCATGCGGCGTCTTCTTCTTCTGTTTGTCCGGGAGGCGGAGGCTGCTTTACGGCATCTGGCTGTCGTGCGTGTCGGTGTACTTGAAGAAGGCTGTGTATATGTGAGACTCCATAATATAGATACCATAGAGATGGAATATGTAATTTAGATACCACCTTTAGTACCGATTTCTATCTAGGTATTGATTTTTTTGACAACACTAGTCCCACCGAACCAGAACAGGTGAGTTTTCAGCTCCTTTTTAAAGGAGACCACTGACCTCAGGCTCTCAGGAGAGAGTTTACAACATTAGCTCTCTCTTTGCCTCCTAGCTCTGTACAACAAGATGATAGTGAGACCAGACGGCTCCGTCTTTCTGCCTAATCCTCCGGCATCTGTCACATGTTTAGTGTTGGTTATCAGAGTTGTCATTTCCTCACAGACAACAAGAAGAAGCGCCGACACACAAGAGAAGAGGCGCCCTGCAGGCCTGCTCTCAGCACACATGAACATTTCCACTGATTTCTGGTTAATTCTATCATAATAATTCACATTAATGTAGAAACTTTTTGTTCACTCATGAAATTCTTCATAAAAGTTTTTCACTCTGAAGAGAAGGCTGTTTATGTCGTCGTCTGGATAATGAGTCGGAGAATCCAGCTCTACCAATGTTTTATTTACACTCTCCATGCAGCTTGCTGTTGACTCACTAAAACTCTGTTCACACCCTGGTATTATTGCTGCTCGGCGAACACAAACAGATTTAAATGCCCTTTTTGCTCCGTTCTCATGCTAGTCAGGGTCTACAGACTAATTGGTTTTCCCATTTAAATGCGAATGCTATATTGTCCTCAATTCTGGCCGTATTCGTCCAGTTCTGTGTAAAGAACACATGAAGAGTGTTGGTTTTTCATTAAGATTTAACGACTTCCTGTTCTCTCCGCAGCCATCAAGGTGTTCTGCCAGGGCTCATGTGGGATCTCCACCAAAATGAACGACTCCTCGTGGACTCTGGAGGAGCAGTACTTCAACAGCACTCTGTCAGTAGCTGATAAAGGTAATTAGAGTCTCACTGGGATTCGAAACCTCCATGTTTAAAGGGTCTGCATTGTCACGGCTACTTTAGAGCCCGGAGGTAAACTCTAGCTTTAGCTTTCTCTTGTTTCTGTCAACACTGAGGACAGAGCCGTCCTTCATGGGATGGTGAGTGAGCAAAGCAAACGTTTGCTGTGGTTAGGTCATAGATTTAGCAGAGAAGTGAACAACTGAAGCAAACACGGCAAACCTGCTCTGTAAAAATGTCTCCTCAGAACTAATCTTTGGTTTTAAACAACTCCTGAAAGTCCATGGGGTGTTTCTCAATGTCAAGGCGCCTTGCTTACGAGGACACGGTCCTTCCTTGGTCAAAGAAAACGGTTAAATGGAACAGACTTGCATCATGTGGCCGCGGCTTCCACGGCGGTCACGTAACGTCAGGTGACACGGGAGACAACGTTATATTTTATACGTATTAGTATCAATATAAATATATAACGAGCCTTTCAGATCACCATTGCATTTTCTTTAACTTGTCAGTTTCTGCGTCCCCACCTCCTGCTCGCCGTATGGTTAGTTCTCGTTTTCTTAATGAGAACACAGCTAGCAATGTTTCTGCTGCTTTTGATCCACCCTGTTCTTCTGATAACGACCCAGCTTCCTTAACTTCTCAGTTCAACGAGCACTGCCTCTCCATTCTGGACAACATCTGTCCTGTCAGAACCAGATCAGTTCCTGCAGTGAACCCTACTCCCTGGTTTAACGACAGCCTTCAGCCTGAAGCACCAATGCAGGAAAATTGAGCGTTTGTGGAAGAAAACCCATCTCCACGTCCATCTGCTGCACCTAAAGGATCGTCTGACATCCTTTAACTCTGCAGTCAGAGACGCCAGGGTTTCCTATTCCTCCATCCTGGTGTCCCAGAGCAAAGGGAACCCCAAGGTGCTGTTTAACACCATCAGCAGCATCGTGTCTCCTGCCTCTCCTACTGCCTCCATCCACTCTGTTGCAGACTGTGAGAACTTTCTGTCTTTCTTTGTGGACAAAGTCAATAAGGTTAGATCTAGCATCTCTCCTTCAGCCTTATCGCCGCCTCTCCCGACTCCAACCAGGCCCATCATCCTAGATAGCTTTGCTCCTGTTTCTTTGCCTGAGTTAACCAAACTAGTTAACTCTATGAAGACCTCTGCATGCCCCCTCCACATCTTACCCTCATCTTTGTTTAAAAGTGCTTTTCAGTCCATCGGTCCCAGCGTGCTCTCTATAATTAATGCTTCTCTGGTCAGGTTCCTGCTTACTTTAAGAACGCTGTAATCCACCCGCTTCTTAAAAAACCGAGTCTCGACCCCTTTCTCCATAGCAGCTTCAGACCCATCTCTAAACTTCCGTTCATCTCCAAGATCTTGGAAAAGGTTGTGGCTAAACAACTCACAGCTGCTCTTGATGAACAGAACATCTATGATAGCTTCCAGTCAGGTTTTCGTAGAGCTCATTCTACTGAAACAGCTCTTCTTAGGGTCTCTAATGACCTTCTGACTCACAGTGATGCAGGGGACTGTTCTGTTCTGGTCCTGCTGGACCTGACTGCAGCCTTTGACACTGTTGACCATCACCTGCTGCTGGAGAGGCTGAGAGACTGGGTAGGCCTATCAGGATCTGCTCTGGAGTGGTTCTCCTCTTATCTCTCTGAGCGCTCCTTTTCTGTGGCCGTCTCCAAGTTTAGGTCCTCCACCACCTCTCTTACCCATGGTGTCCCACAAGGTTCTGTGCTGGGGCCTCTGCTCTTCCTCCTCTATCTGCTTCCTCTTCAGCACATCCTGAGCTCCTTCAAAGGAATCTCCTAACATCTTTATGCAGATGACATCCAACTGTACGTCTCCTTTAAGCCCCATGAGATGTCTAAGCTGCAGCTGTTACACACCTGCTTAGACTCTATCAAAACCTGGATGGTGGGAGCTTTCTTCAGCTGAATGAAGATAAGACTGAGATCCTCATCTGTGCCCCAGACAAGCTGGTTCCCAAAGTCAGAGACTCTCTTGGTCAGCTTGCTTCCCACACCAAACCTTCCGTCAGGAATCTTGGCGTGACCTTTGACCCAGCTCTCACCCTGGATTCTCATGTCAGTTCTCTTGTTGGCTCTTCCTTCTTCCATCTCAGGAACGTTGCTAAGCTGAGTCCCATTCTGTCCCGCTCTGAACTTGAGACAGTTCTCCACACCTTCATCTCCTCACGCTTAGACTACTGTAACTCTCTTTTCACGTGTCTGAGCAGAACCTCCCTGAACCGTCTACAGGTGGTTCAGAACGCCTGTGCTCGGCTTCTGACCAAGTCCTCCAAACACACCCACATCACCCCGCTTCTCCTCCAGCTTCACTGGCTGCCAGTCAACTTCAGGGTTCATTTCAAGATCCTGGTTCTGGTCTATAGGGCCTTACATGGACAAGCACCATCTTACATTGGTCATCTTCTTAGTCCCTACACCCCCAGCAGGTCCCTGAGGTCCAGTGACCAAAGCCTACTGGTTGTGCAGCACCAGGCTAAAGGTCAAAGGTGACAGATCATCTGCTGTTGTGGCCCCCAGACTCTGGACCTCTCTCCCCCTGAGCCTGAGATCAGTGGACTCAGTGGTCTCCTTTAAAAAGCAGCTGAAGACTCACTTGTTCAAGCTGGCTTTTGTATGACCTTCTTCACCTCTCTCTCTTTATTCTGCTCTCCCCACCTATTCCACCTTCCTCAGGATCCTGTTCACTCTCTTTCTTTCTTAACACTTTTTAATCACAATTGTCTATTTTTGCTAATTTTAAATATATTTTTAAGCGTTTTCTAAATATTTTTTACTTTTTTTGTTCTTGTGAAGCGCCTCGTGATTTGTATCTTGAGAGGTGCTATAGAAATGTTATTTTCTTCTTCTTGTTTTACTTTTTAAATTGTGTTTATGTTTATTAAATAATAAATATAAGTGAGTTACTACCCGCTAGCTACCGAAGCTGCAACTGCTAAGCTACTAACCAACCATAGATAACTTCTTTGGATCTAAAAAAAACATTTTAAATTAGCTGACTTACTTTTAAACTTGAAAATTGTCCCGAAGTAGCTGCCGGCTTCTGATCCGTCGTCCTTTTGAAAATACCGCGGTGTATTCTGGGTAATTTTTGACCAAGGCTAGGCTACAAGACACCTCCCGTGTATCCTCGCTCAGCTAGCTAAACGGCTAACAAACTGAGAACACACGCGTCGGTCGAACATGAACATTGGAACACGTCTTGGCGGCTCCTGATGACGTATCTCCTAGGCAACCGGGGCGGGGCCAAGACATCAAGGCAAGGTTCCTTGACATTGAGAAACACCCCTTGTTACTTTCTTTCCGTTTCTTTTCTAGTTGCGTTGTTTTTCTGTTCTTATCTTGTTACGTCCCTCAGCTCGCTAGGAGAGATGTGGTAGAGGGAGTAAGAGATGTTATGTGTAGGTAAATAATAACAGAGTATTTGTGTCTCAAACAAAGGATTTTTATTCAACACAAAGCGCCTATAAAAGGGGAAAAAGGGTTAACAAAAAGTGCCAAGCCAAAAGGTCTGGGAGGAGAAAAATATCTAACTGAAATATTTACTATTAATAAAACACTAAATTCAATAAAAATACAAATACTAAACAAGAGACGTCCTGTTAAGCAGAGACGCTCAGGGGAAATCCAAAAGGGGGAGTCAAAGGCCAGTCCGAAGTCAGAGTTACCAGAAATCCTAATTATCGAGAGTAAACCACTAAATCACCAAAGTACCACGAAGCAACACACACACAAGCACACGAGGAGAAGAGAGAAACCGGAACACCTTCGTGCCCAAGCTTCCCTGTACCTTCTCACTGGCTGAGGGAGGAGAGCAGCCTTTAACAGCTGCTCCCTGATTGGAGCGATTACAAACACCTGTTACACCGGGAGACAGGCGAGGCAAAGCCACTGAGGCCATTCTGTGGCTGAAAAGTGGCTCTGTACGTAACAACAGAGTAGCAACGTTTTTGTTTTTACCTTGTCTTGCTAACAACTTTGGCAGCTTCACTAATGTGAAGCACCGATGGCCTTGGCGAAGCTCTGACGGCACTGTGAGAAGCCGAAACTGTCAGCAAAATAAGGTCAATGTTGAAACTTTGCTGCTTTGTGTTTAAGATGAGAACAGAAAGACAACAGAACTCCTGAAACGAGCTTCTGTCTGTTTGCTGAAACAGCCCATGGAGGTCAGCCATCGTCTCGTGCAGGTGAATATAAAAAGTCTGATAAGGAGAGGAGTTCTCCAGCCGCATGCTTTGCATCTTTGGGAACAACTTGTGTTCAAATATGTGAGTTTACAGGACCTTCTGTTGAATATGCTCTTCAGTTTTACTGATCCTGTGCATTGCAGGTTGGAAAATGCACCATGATGCATGAAACCTGTTGTAAATGCAAATCAACCAAAGAGGGGGCCACTGGAGCATGTAATCCACACCAGTTAATACAACACAGTCCTGCTCAATGTGTAACTTCTAGAAAGTACACTGACACAAATACTGCACTGAGGCAAAATGCTGTTTCAATGATACTTTTATTTTATGGTCATAGCAACAACTACTGCTCTTATTAGCAGTCACCCCGGGTTTCCACGGGAGCCGTCAGCAGCACGTTACTGCAGCAGCACGTCTTGCTCGCGTAAGCTGCTGCTTGGCCCTTCCCACGAGACGCGAAGCAGCAGGGGAGCAGCTGTCACCGACCGAGCACGAAGTCACACGAGTGACTTCGTCAGTAAACACGACAACATGCAGGAGAAAACGACAACATGGTTTGTGTTTTATGTTCTGTCCGTTTTATAATCGCCAATACGGACCTGAAAAACAAAGACCGCTAGCTAGGTGATAACTTCTCACGGGACCGCACAGTTAGTAACTTGTTTTTAAAGTAAAGTAACCGGAAGGCAGTACGTTTCTTTATTCTGAAAATCACGGGAAGCTTCGCTGCGTTTCCGCATCCGATTTCCTGTCTTTCCTTCCCCAACAATGTCGAACTTGACCCGTTTCAGAGGCGTCGCGCGTAGAAAATAGAACCAGCGCGTAAAGGCCGCGACATGCTGCTCCTGAGACGCGGCCGACTCGCGCTGCTGACGGCTCCGGTGGAAAGAAGGGGTTAGTCATAGATTAGACATCCAGATCATAACCATAAGTGTCTGCATGTGAATACTGATGGCTAATCCTTGATAGTCAAATGTTATTTAAAGGTTATTGTGCAGTGAAAAACAGTCAGTAGCATGTATGTTTCAAGGAATACTTTTTAATAAATGGAGTTCTGTAAAGTGCTCAACTCAGTCATTAACCTCTCTGCAGTCAGTGTTTGCTCTATGTGGAGATTGAAGGAGTTGAACTAACAGCAAGTCAGCGCAGAGCCCATTGAAGAGGGAAGATCTGAGCTAAACATCTCTCAAAACTATCCTATTAGATGATAAATGATCCACACTTGTATAGCTCCTTTCAGAGTCTGAGGACTCCAAAGCTCTTGCTATTGTGACGTTGTCATATGTTGTCAGGTGTTTGCTATCGGTGTCACATACTGCTACAGACCCTCCGTCCTGCTCTGACAGGCAAAGTCTCATTGTGGCGCCTTTTTCAATCAGGAAATGTGGGTGGAGTAAGATTCTGGTAGGGGGTGACTTACTCTTTAAGCTTTTAGTTTTTGTGCTGTCAGAGGAATAATTTCCCACTTCATTTGCTACTATTAAATTTATTACTCTCGTTCAGCCTTTCTGAGGAGACGTTGGCTTCTTTCTGAGGAGACGTTGGCGTCTTTCTGAGGAGACGTTGGCTTCTTTCTGAGGAGACGTTGGCTTCTTTCTGAGGAGACGTTGGCTTCTTTCTGAGGAGACGTTGGCTTCTTTCTGAGGAGACGTTGGCTTCTTTCTGAGGAGACGTTGGCTTCTTTCTGAGGAGACGTTGGCGTCTTTCTGAGGAGACGTTGGCTTCTTTCTGGGGAGACGTTGGCGTCTTTCTGAGGAGACGTTAGCTTCTTTCTGAGGAGACGTTGGCTTCTTTCTGAGGAGACGCTGGCTTCTTTCTGAGGAGGCGTTGGCGTCTTTCTTAGGAGACGTTAGCTTCTTTCTGAGGAGACATTAGCTTCTTTCTGAGGAGACGTTGGCTTCTTTCTGAGGAGACGTTAGCTTCTTTCTGAGGAGACACTGGTTTCTGAGGAGGCGTTGGCGTCTTTCTTAGGAGACGTTAGCTTCTTTCTGAGGAGACGTTGGCTTCTTTCTTAGAAGACGTTAGCTTCTTTCTGAGGAGACGTTGGCTTCTTTCTGAGGAGACGTTGGCGTCTTTCTGAGGAGACGTTGGCTTCTTTCTGAGGAGACGTTGGCGTCTTTCTGAGGAGACGTTGGCGTCTTTCTGAGGAGACGTTGGCTTCTTTCTGAGGAGACGCTGGCTTCTTTCTGAGGAGACGTTGGTTTCTGAGGAGACGTTGGCTTCTTTCTGAGGAGACATTGGCTTCTCTCCGAGGAGACGTTGGCGTCTTTCTGAGGAGACGTTGGCGTCTTTCTGAGGACACGTTGGCCTCTTTCTGAGGACACGTTGGCGTCTTTCCGAGGAGACGTTGGCGTCTTTCCGAGGAGACGTTGGCTTCTTTCCGAGGAGACGTTGGCTTCTTTCCGAGGAGACGTTGGCTTCTTTCCGAGGAGACGTTGGCTTCTTTCCGAGGAGACGTTGGCTTCTTTCCGAGGAGACGTTGGCTTCTTTCCGAGGAGACGTTGGCTTCTTTCCGAGGAGACGTTGGCGTCTTTCCGAGGAGACGTTGGCGTTTTTCTGAGGAGATGTTGGCGTCTTTCTGAGGACACGGCGTCTTTCTGAGGACACGTTGGCGTCTTTCTGAGGAGACGTTGGCTTCTTTCTGAGGAGGTCAGGGTTTTTCTGCGTTCAAATTTGCGTGGCGGCCGCCTCCAGCAAATTTTGTGCCGCCCCAGCCTGATTTCACTCAGCCCCCAGCTATAGAGCTCCGGACGTCACGTGACTCTCAGAGAGTAGACGCCATGTTGGCAGGCAACAAAGGTAAACAAAATGAACGGGATCGGCTTGGATTTTACTTCGTCTGAGTTTACTTCACACTTTAAAACCAAAGAAATCATTTTATATAGTCAGAAATTATATAGACTAAACATCTCCAACCCTTACCGTGCCTCTGGGATACTTTTTAAAAATGCCAGAAGCTGTCGGAGCGGACTTCTTACCGGACCTGCCCGGGCAACCCCTTGGGATTCCCCTGGAGGAGCTGGCTCAGGCGGCTGGGGAGAGGGAAGTCTGGGCCTCTCGACGGCTACTGCCTCCGCAACCCGACTCCGCGTAAGCGGATGAAAATGTATGGATGGACAAATAACATAGATTTACATGTAAGTAGTTTAAATAGAGTGCTGTGCTGTTTGAATGGATAAACTGAACGCCAAGAGAAATCACTAGTCTGATTTTTTCCGTGAATAAAATAAATATGTCAGGCAGGAGCGTCTCAGGATCTGTCTGAGATCGGTCTCGGTGAGACAGATAATAGCAATCCAAAGTGCTTTTTATGTGTGATCTGACAATTGATCAACCATTGCTTAAAAATGAAATACAGCTTAGCCGGTTAATTGCTGTGATCAGGGTCCGAAATTAAATTTTTTACTCACCGGCCAAGTTGGCCGGTAGATGATGAAAATCTACCGGCCAAGCATATTTTTTACCGGCCAAAATTCTAAATGCTTTAGATCTACCTAAAGCATGTTATTCTATATTATGTTGATTCCAAACAGAGTGACAAAATAATTAAAACATCAATTAATAAGGAAAACAACTCTTTTGTCATTTTTACTATTTATTTATTTATTTTTAGAGATGTTTTTATGAACTCTTTCATTGAAATCTAGTCAGACTCCTTGTTTTCTCTGTCCATGAAGTCTGGCCTCCTGCTTCTGACACCGTCTTTGTGCCAAAGCATTACAGCCTCATTTGGGTCATAGTCCTTGATCTCTGGAGAACACAGCTGCACCATGAGAATATCTGAAAGTGTGTCAGGGCTAGGGTTGTCACGGTAACCGGTGTAGCAGTAAACCCCGGTAAAAAAAAGGTTGACAATAATAATAACCGTCTTGTTTAAAAAAAATATCTCGGTGGATTACTGTGGCTGCGGTGTAGGCACTGTGACCCTTACCAGCCACCGTATCATCTGTTGGAAGTTGCCGGTGGCACATGCGCACTTTGTTGTTTACGACCAAAACTTTCTTTAAGCTAAAGCTGAAATAATGGCAGGAGGAGACGGCAGCACTTGGGACATTTATTATCCCTCAAAGAAGACAAAGTCGGAAGTACGGGCATTTTTTTTGGGATATTTGAAGAATGCCGAGGGCCAGTTGTCTGTGAAACCCAGCAACGCTACGTGGCCATCATAATGTAGCCAGTGTCTCACGACTCCGCCGTCTCCATTTCGCCACTTTTCACAAAATCTTCTGGTTGCCACTGGTCCTGGTGGTTTTTCTTCCAGTTCGACGAGTTTTCATTTGGAAGGCTGGCTGACTCCAGTTAAAAACCGCCACATTTCACCGCTAGTTTTAACACGAAGCTAACTGCTAACTTGATAAACTGATTGAATGGGATAGGTGGAAATGACGTTGGATGCGGCATTCACGTTTCGCGTACGTTTGTGTATGCTGCATGCAGGCGGGAGGAGTATCAGAAATCCATGGAAGATGACTGATAAACATAACTAATTTGGTGCAAACATTTACCCNCTGAGGAGACGTTGGTTTCTGAGGAGACGTTGGTTTATTTCTGAGGAGACATTGGCGTCTTTCTGAGGAGACGTTGGTTTCTGAGGAGGCGTTGGCTTCTTTCTGAGGAGACGCTGTCTTCTTTCTGAGGAGACGTTGGTTTCTGAGGAGACGTTGGTTTCTTTCTGAGGAGACGTTGGCGTCTTTCTGAGGAGACGTTGGTTTCTGAGGAGACGTTGGCTTCTTTCTGAGGAGACGTTGGCTTCTTTCTGAGGAGACGTTGGCGTCTTGCTGAAGAGACGTTGGTTTCTGAGGAGACGTTGGCTTCTCTCTGAGGAGACGTTGGTTTCTGAGGAGACGCTGGCTTCTTTCTGAGGAGGCGTTGGCGTCTTTCTGAGGAGACGTTGGCGTCTTTCTGAGGAGACGTTGGCGTCTTTCTGAGGAGACGTTGGTTTCTGAGGAGACGTTGGCATCTTTCTGAGGAGACGTTGGCGTCTTTCTGAGGAGACGTTGGCGTCTTTCTGAGGACACGTTGGCGTCTTTCTGAGGAGACGTTGGCGTCTTTCTGAGGAGACGTTGGCGTCTTTCTGAGGAGACGTTGGCGTCTTTCTGAGGAGACGTTGGCTTCTTTCTGAGGAGGCGTTGGCTTCTTTCTGAGGAGACGTTGGCTTCTTTCTGAGGAGACGTTGGCTGCTTTCTGAGGAGACATTGGCTTCTTTCTGAGGAGACGTTGGCTTCTCTCTGAGGAGACGTTGGCGTCTTTCTGAGGAGACGTTGGTTTCTGAGGAGACGTTGGCTTCTCTCTGAGGAGACGTTGGTTTCTGAGGAGACGCTGGCTTCTTTCTGAGGAGGCGTTGGCGTCTTTCTGAGGAGACGTTGGCTTCTTTCTGAGGAGACGTTGGTTTCTGAGGAGACGCTGGCTTCTTTCTGAGGAGACGTTGGCGTCTTTCTGAGGAGACGTTGGCGTCTTTCTGAGGAGACGTTGGCGTCTTTCTGAGGACACGTTGGCGTCTTTCTGAGGAGACGTTGGCTTCTTTCTGAGGAGACGTTGGCTTCTTTCTGAGGAGACGTTGGCGTCTTTCTGAGGAGACGTTGGCGTCTTTCTGAGGAGACGTTGGCGTCTTTCTGAGGAGACGTTGGCGTCTTTCTGAGGACACGTTGGCGTCTTTCTGAGGACACGTTGGCGTCTTTCTGAGGACACGTTGGCTTCTTTCTGAGGAGACGTTGGCGTCTTTCTGAGGANCAGGGTCCGAAATTAAATTTTTTACTCACCGGCCAAGTTGGCCGGTAGATGATGAAAATCTACCGGCCAAGCATATTTTTTACCGGCCAAAATTCTAAATGATTTAGATCTACCTAAAGCATGTTATTCTATATTATGTTGATTCCAAACAGAGTGACAAAATAATTAAAACATCAATTAATAAGGAAAACAACTCTTTTGTCATTTTTACTATTTATTTATTTATTTTTAGAGATGTTTTTATGAACTCTTTCATTGAAATCTAGTCAGACTCCTTGTTTTCTCTGTCCATGAAGTCTGGCCTCCTGCTTCTGACACCGTCTTTGTGCCAAAGCATTACAGCCTCATTTGGGTCATAGTCCTTGATCTCTGGAGAACACAGCTGCACCATGAGAATATCTGAAAGTGTGTCAGGGCTAGGGTTGTCACGGTAACCGGTGTAGCAGTAAACCCCGGTAAAAAAAAGGTTGACAATAATAATAACCGTCTTGTTTAAAAAAAATATCTCGGTGGATTACTGTGGCTGCGGTGTAGGCACTGTGACCCTTACCAGCCACCGTATCATCTGTTGGAAGTTGCCGGTGGCACATGCGCACTTTGTTGTTTACGACCAAAACTTTCTTTAAGCTAAAGCTGAAATAATGGCAGGAGGAGACGGCAGCACTTGGGACATTTATTATCCCTCAAAGAAGACAAAGTCGGAAGTACGGGCATTTTTTTTGGGATATTTGAAGAATGCCGAGGGCCAGTTGTCTGTGAAACCCAGCAACGCTACGTGGCCATCATAATGTAGCCAGTGTCTCACGACTCCGCCGTCTCCATTTCGCCACTTTTCACAAAATCTTCTGGTTGCCACTGGTCCTGGTGGTTTTTCTTCCAGTTCGACGAGTTTTCATTTGGAAGGCTGGCTGACTCCAGTTAAAAACCGCCACATTTCACCGCTAGTTTTAACACGAAGCTAACTGCTAACTTGATAAACTGATTGAATGGGATAGGTGGAAATGACGTTGGATGCGGCATTCACGTTTCGCGTACGTTTGTGTATGCTGCATGCAGGCGGGAGGAGTATCAGAAATCCATGGAAGATGACTGATAAACATAACTAATTTGGTGCAAACATTTACCCGCCAGGTGGCAGGTAGAGCTCAAAAATTTACTCGCCAAATGGAGCAATTTACTCGCATTTGGCGAGTGGCGAGTGTTAATTTCGGACCCTGGCTGTGATCATAAAACACGTAAACGGCAGCACACAGAACTCACGAGGCAACGTTTTACGTGACGTTTACTTGTTGCTATGAGTTATAAGACAGAAAAAGCCACGCCAAAATAAGTTTAGGAAGCCCACTAAGAATCGTAATAAAAGCATTTAAAATAAACACCATACACAGTTGAGGAAACGTTGTTTAAGTACCTGATATGAAGCGGTCGCTGCATAAATGAAAACCTTTACTCTCGGGATCCCACAGTTTCATTTTAGCCCGGTCACTAGCACGTTTTATTACAATGATCTAACGTTTGCGTCGTTCAGGATCTTGGGGAATCCTGTAGATGGCTCATTCCTTATGTCGTCCGCGTCTGTTCTGCATCCTGGGGCACAACAGGAATCTACCACATTTCCCGTTTGAGTTTTCTGTCAATAACAAACAGTCCAGCTGCGGGCTTCTGCCTGCCAAAATGGCGCCGTTTCGATTTGAACAGTTGCATGCCGGGAGAAGTGAGGTTAACTCCCAGAGCTCTATATGGATGATATTTTAACAGCAGTTGCAGCAGTGCGCCACTATAAGGACGCTGTACCAGCAGCGGTGCACCGAAAAGCGCTAAAACTGCTGCAGAAAAAGATCAAAAATAGCTTTTCTCGCTAGTTGGTACATATCTATGGTTGGTGTTAGTGAGTCCCCCCCCCCCCCCCCCCCCCCCCCCCCCCCAGGCTCTTCCATATCAGAGCAGGGCTGTACAGCGTGACGAAAAAACTGTCGTGCCTGTCTATTTTTACGTTACGTGTAAGAAAAATGCTTTTTACTGGCGCACAGTGTGGTCATCTGGATGCAGTGGAGGAAAATAAAGGAACCAGCAAAGGCAGAACCAGTCCAAGGTTTGGGATCACAAGTGCAGCTACACGCAGACTGACTAATGCTA
>SSNQ01000206.1:2647079-2657265 GCA_006942095.1 Nothobranchius kuhntae | reverse complement strand
GCTGGGAGCTGGTTCCACAGGAGAGGAGCCTGATAACTAAAAGATCTGCCTCCCATCCTAAGTTTAGATATTCTTGGAACCACCAGTAGACCTGCAGTCTGAGAGCGAAGTGCTCGGTTAGGAACATATGGAACAATCAGATTACTGATGTATGATGGACCTTGATTATTAAGAGCTTTATATGTGAGAAGAAGGATCTTAAAATCTATTCTGAATTTAACAGGTAGCCAATGTAGGGAAGCTAAGACAGGAGAGATATGATCTCTCTTTTTAATTCTCATCAGAACTCTAGCTGCAGCATTTTGGACAAGCTGAAGACTTTTAACTACATTCTGTGGACTTCCTGAGAGTAATGAATTACAGTAATCCAGTCTTGATGTAATAAATGCATGAACTAGTTTTTCAGCATCACTCCTGGAAAGTATGCTTCTAATCTTAGCAATATTCCGAAGGTGGAAAAAGGAAATCTGACAAACTTGTGAAACCTGGGATTTGAATGACATGTCCTGGTCAAAGATAACACCAAGGTTCCTTGCTTTGTTCTCGGAGATTAATGTAATGCCATTAAGGTAGGCGATTGGCTAAGCAATTTCCTTTTCTGGATTTCTGGTCCAAAGATGAGAACTTCCGTCTTGTCTTGATTTAAAAGTAAGAAGTTAAGAGTCATCCAATTTTTTATGTCCTCAAGACAAGCCTGTAATCTACCCAACCGATTAGGTTCATCAGGGTTAATGGATAAATATAACTGAGTATCGTCAGCATAACAGTGGAAGTTTATCCCATGCTGTCTAATGATTTTACCAATTGGGAGCATATATATAGTAAAAAGAATTGGTCCAAGCACTGAACCCTGTGGTACTCCACAAGTAACCCTGGAGTATGAAGAAGATTTGTCATGTACATTTACAAAAATTTGTAATACTCAGGCTGAAATAAATAAATAAATAAAATATTAGATTCATGGATTTCAATCAAATATTTTCTGTAACTGCTGTTAAAAATGTAAAGAGCTTTTTATTTTTTATGTATTTGTGATATCTGTTTGTGGTGTTGTTTTTGAGTTCTATTGTTGTGTTAAGATATTTAAAATAGAGTTAAAAGGAAAAAGAATTGCCAGATGTTGGCCTCATCAGGTATCAAGGACTGCAACGTGTTGCAAACATGACGAAGACCTGAAGGTGTGATGGTGGTGCACACAGAGGGAAAGCAGCTGTTGTTGGATTTCCGTGATTGTCATGAATAACAGACCAGCCCACCATGGTATTCGTACCGCTGGGCTGAGGTTTTCCAAAGTAACTAATTTGCTAGGTTTTAGCTTCTGTAGGTTCCCTCTCTTCTTCAGCCTCCACTCTCAAAACCCAGGAGATAGGGCTGGGCGATATGGACAAAACTTACATCTCAATATGTTTTTGCTGAATTCCGATTTACGATATTTATCTCGATATTTTTCCTCCTGTAAAATATTTACAAGTTAACTCACTTCAAGCTGTCCTGATAAATTATACGTAAATCAGTAGATTAATGCATAAAAATGTATTGATTCTTGTTAATTTTTAACCTTAGTGCCTATTCTCTGGTACAGCCGTCTGTTCACACACACACACACACAGTTGAGAGCTAGAGGTGTATCAAATGTCCCACAGGTACTTTTTATTTATATATTTATAATTAATGTAAAATTATTTAAATTTCATCTAGAGGTGGCCATATCATATATTTCTTGTCCAGAGAATAAAAATCTATCATGTTGAGCTAAATGTATGATGATGTAATTGCATCTACTGAAGGTCACATGGGTCATGCACCGTGGAGTTATTAGTTATGAGGGCAAACATGGCTGGAGTCTACCAGGATTGGCTCATATCAGCGATTATACTGTAATGACTCAGAGGCTCTGGTTTTTTTATGAACATTATTTTCGGGCTTCTGTCGCCATAACCCACGCCTTACAAACTCTTAACTTTTTTCAACAGAATCGCTCGTAACGGAGTTTTTACTAGCGTAGCTAACCAGAGCGGAAAAAACCGGAACAACATTTCTCACCCGTTGAGCTCACCTTCAAAGTAAAACGTTAAACCTATAGTTTACTATTCAAAGCCTTACATTATGTTTGAGGTAACTTGGCCACTCCGGCTATCCGTAGATGTTTCCTCATTACACAGGGGAGGGAGGGATTTGGCTCGTCTCTCCACACAAGCAGGATGGAAAAACGGAACTCTGTTGGCGTTGAACGTCCCCAAATAATTAAACACCAGAACGCCAAATGCAAATTTTAGACCAGCACATTTACCCAGAGGCTCTCAGATCAAGCTAACTTGTGATAATGCATCTAATAGCCGCTTAGAGACGGAGCAACATGTCGCTAGCATAGCGGCTAATCGCTAGCATAGCAGTTTGACCAGTTATGTCGATATAAAGATATACAGTCATCTTATTTCTTGTTTAAAAATTATATTGATATATTGCCCAGCCCTACCAGGAGAGTTATCAACACTCGATGGTGCAGGAACATGCGTTCGAGTGACCACAGCATGCTTCGTAAATCAGGATTTTGACCGTTCGTACGAACCTTCTAAAATTCATTCAAGAGATACAGGACAGTTTCTACAAACGTTTGATAAATGAGGGCTCAGGTCTTGTACGACATTTAATGAGAAGCTCACTTACACAGGAATGTTTAGAACTTTAATTGTAGTCCAAAGCCGTTTCGAACAACCTGACGCCATCTTTGCAATTTCACTCAGCTGCCGTTACATCCCGCCCACCAAACCACTAGACCGCTGTGATTAGCACAACAGAATACTGCTCAGGCCAATGACCGGCTGAGGTTCCTATAGCTAGACCAACATGCAGAGCAAAATCACTTAGCTTCGGCTACTGTCTGTCTAGATTTCTAGGCTAGCACTTTTCATGAACAGCTTCTTTTCTGTTTGCTAACTTTGATACAGAAGCAGCCTGATAATCAGCTGCTGGTGGATGGGCCTGAATCCCACTGGAAGTCTGAACTTCATGGTTGATGGACCAGAACAGTTCAACACAGTTGGTTCCGTGTGACCCGGGAAAACATCAACACGGATTTGAAAAAGCACCAACAAAAAACAAGGGAGATGCAAAAGCAGGAAACATGATGCGGATGAACACAGACACGGTTTGAGCACCTTCTCTCTGCCTCTTCCAGGAAAATCAGACTAATAGAGAATTAAAAATGAAAAGTGCCCGTCCCTAACGAGGTGGGACCATCAGCTCCTCTACCGAATTACCTGGCTGGTTGTGTCCAGGTGCTCAGAGACGGACAGGGACACTCCCCGACCAGGTCTTCGTGCTTGGGTTAAGTCTATGGTTGTAAATTATTTGTGTAATTAATGTAGCGAGAAACCAAATGAGTTGCTGAAAACTGTATACTGTAATAATTTTAGCTATGTCCTTAGTATTTATCAGTCAGGCACAGCGGGGCCTTACTTCAGTATAAGTGGCTTATTACTGTTATTTTACAGATTTTTTAGAATGCAAAGTAAATTTTGATGATATTCTTTTCTTTCTTTTCTTGCCTTTTTTTACATAAATTTAAAACAAATATAAATCCTCCATCTTTATACAAAAAATCAGTAAAATCCCAAAAGCAAACGGTTCACTGCTTGCAGCACTCGCCGATCCTTAGGAATCAGTCAGCTGGTAGAAGCTCGGGTCAGAACCAGGCAGGCTGAAGCGGCTTTCAGTCACTAGGCTGCACACAGACCTCAGATGTGCCCCAACTCTAGTGACTTTTAAATCTAAATTACAAACCTTCATGTGTTCATCAGCCTGAATAAATGTTTCTTATGCTGCACTTTCTGCACTGTGCTGCTAACCAGACCAAGCCTTTGATCTGGTTTCTACATTTCTTTGTTGGAGCCACTGTGTTTGCTGTTCTGGCTTCTCTAAAACACTTTAAATTGCCTTTGTGTTTGAAATGTGCTTATCAAAATCTTGTTTCAGTAAATCAAAGTGAGTTTTAGTCATCCTTGGTTTAATAAGTGACTCTTTGCAGCCAGGACTGTGTTTTTGTTCACTTCAGAAGACCTTTCACCTGTCTTCTTTAACCACAGTTGCTGGTTTGAATCCCGGCTGCGACCTCTCTGCATACAGCATGTTTTCCCCATGACCAAAATCCCGTTAATTAGACTCTAAACGGTCCCCACGTGTGACTGGTTGTTAATCTCTCTGTGTCCCTTTGATGGACGGGAGACTTGTCCAGGGTGGGTGTGTCCCCCCCCCCCCCTCTTTCCCCCACTGACTGCAGGAGACAGCCATCATACTTGTCAGTTCCACTTTACAGCTGATGAACTTTTATTTCCTTACAGGAATTCTGCCGCCGGGCGAACACAGTTTCCCGTTCCAGTTCCTCCTTCCAGGTGGGTGTGACCCTCTTACCTGTGTGTCGATGGTTCTCACACACACCTGCCCTATCAAGTTTACGTCGATGCAAACCTCTGCTGGTTTGCACAGCGTTCACCTCCAGGACCTTCGTCTCTGATGGGAATTAGTCACTCCCACACGTGTGATAGCGTGTGGAAAACGAGCTGTAGTTAATGTGCACAGGTCTGGGTGGAGGTGATGCGTGACTCCACATCTAAAGTCAACACGACACAAACACACTTCATGTGTCTTATCTGAACATACTACACCCGTTGTTTTTTCTCTCTCTCTCTCTCTCTCTCTCTCTCTCTCTCTCTCTCTCTCTCTCTCTCTCTCTCTCTCTCTCTCTCTCTCTCTCTCGGACGACGAGTCCCTGGAGGTTATTTTTAGTCTCCTGTCCTGTTGTGTGGTGTCTCTTGAATCAGTCTTCATGCCTTCGTGCTTTGTCCTGTCTACACGAATGTAGACGTTTTGAGAACACATGAATAAGAAGGTTTCTCGTGTCTGCTACTGCCCCCTGCTGGTTCAGGAAACAGGGTGGGTGCTGTTTATGGCTCATTTCTCTGTAATGAATCTCATGTCAGTGAAAACGGGACCCAGGTCAGCATTGTAATGACTCCAGTATATGTACAGTCTATGCTCCAGACCTTTACTACCAGGTGGAACCTGCTGAGTCATGCTTTAGAGGAAGGAGCTGCACAACTCCATGTTCTGGTTGCTCAGCTCCAATAAAAGCTCCTAAGCGTTCCTGCTGGTGGTGATCGCTGTTGCTCTGAGCTGCTTGTTGGGTCATTTTTAGCACTTTATTGATGTGACTCTGTCAGGGTCCTCGGTAGCATGAGGATTTTCCACACGGCCACAACATCTTGGTTCCTCCTCCTCATGCCGGTCGTATTCCACTTGAGTAGGGATGCATCAGTATTGGAATAGGTGCATCCTTACTTTGAATGACGTTCCACGTCATAAAGAGCTTTAGATTTGTGCGTTTCTGTGCACGCGTCGACTGGGAAAGGCCTGAGAACATATCCTGATGCATGGAGTCCTCTCTGTCACCGCCGCACCAGTCAGCAGTTCCTCTCTCTGGGGCTGGAGTTCCTTAAGGATAATATTCCCGTTGGTCTTTTAGTATCAGCAGGATTTAACACAAGCGTTCCTGCACAGCATCCTCTCACAGATGTTTCTCCTGTTTCAGAGGCTTTAATCTGCGCTAATCTCCACCGCTCATCTTTCTCTAATTGGTGTAGCTTTGGGGTTTCTCGACTTTGGATTCAATCCTCTAAAACGGGGTGAGGGTTTGTGTCATGACATCATTAGCATCAAACTCCCCATGTGGACCACGCACCGCCCCAGCCGGTTATCCAGGAACTGATTAGGCTCACATGTAGGTTGGATTTGCTCCTGAACCCTTCCTGGATGCAAGTCTGCTGTGTTCAGGTGGATCTTCAGTTTCCTGTTCATGCTGAATAAACCAGATTTAAATTGGATTTATAGTAAGTTGCTTAGAAAATTAACTCATGAATTTAATTAAGGGATTAATACACATAATGGGATGAGTACTGGCTGCCTCGTCTCCAGTAGCAGAGCTCCAGGCTGCTCCCATCTACACAATAGAGTAAACCAGGAGGACAAAACACTGAATTTAGGAAAAGTTCTAATTGGGCTTTTTGGGAAGCTGGTTTAGGGCCTGGTACTCCCAATGAAAACCCAACCACACACACACACACACACACACACACACACACACACACTTAAGCGTGTAAAACTGTGCAGAAGTCTTGAGCCACCTCTAGGGCTGGAGGGATTAACCGGTATGACTTATCCGCGTTACGAAACGCTGCGGTTAACCCACCGTAAAGACTTCACCAGCATGCTAATAAAAAATCAGACTTTAGCGCTGAGCAAACCGAAAGAGAGGCTGGAGCAGATGCACTCAGCAGAAGCAGAACCAGCAGCAACAACCACCAGGACTGCTCCGTTTCCACCTAGGAACACTTGAAGTCTCCTCTGTGGGAATGTTGCAGATTCCCAAAGATGCTAAAGACATCGAAGACGATGGCTCGTTCATCTGCAGAGGTCGCTCAAAAAAAAAAAGACACCTACAACTTGTTGTCGTGATCTCTGAGATCGTCACACAGATAAATAAGCTCCAACTGAGTCAGATTGTGTTTAACAGTAACGTTAGAACAAATTCATGACTACCAGCAGCTGAAATGGGTTTCCTCCATCCGGGGGACGGGCTCAGACTATAGAGGGAAGAGGTCGGGCATCAGGGTGGGACTCAAAGTAGAGCCGCTGCTCCTCCACATCGAAAGGAACCAGCTGAGGTGGTTCAGACATCTAGTCAGCTCCTCCTGGACGCCTCCCATGGGAGGAGGCTCCCGGGTCAACCCAGGGCACGATGGAGGGATTACATCTCCAGCCTAGCCAAGGAACTCCTCAGGGTCTCACCTGTGGAGACATGAATCAAATACTTCTCACCAACTGTAAATCTCATCTCAGATTCATCAGCCTGTAACATTTTCACGTTTTAAAGCAAATGCAGCAAGTTTAGACCGACAAGTTATCGATAAGGTGTAAAGTTCTTACTTTCTTCTCTGGATTTGTTCTACCGAGCTGCCTGAAACCAGACAGCCTCTGAACAAGCTGACATCCTTAATGGAAGTAACATCTGAATCAGTAAACAGTCACAGCTGCTCAGTTTGGATTTGGACATTTTTATCACCATCTTGTGATCAGTAAACATCATTTATCATCCGAAAATCTGAGGTTTTGATGCTGCCGTGCTTTCCCTTTCCTCTTGTTCTGTTTCTTCCCACATTGTTGTTTTTGCCCTTCGCTTCTTAGATTTCTTCCTTCCACTCGTTCGTCCTTTCCTGGAGACACGAAACCCAGCGTTGTCCTTACATTCAGGAGGGGACGGGCGTCTTTCTTTGTGTCCGCTGACAGCTCTGATGGAGATCTGCTGAGATGGACGTCATCCTATGATGGAGACCATTTTATCCACTTTGTTTTTTTTATTGTGTGGTTAAAAGACTCAGATCTGTATGTAAAGCAGAAAACGTCACGTTGCCTCGTGGGACCTAAAATTCTTCCCTTTTCCATCCAGAATTAGCTTCAGTCGACTCTTAAAGGTGTGGTTCACTCGTTTAATCCAAACATTTGCAGTGGTCTCTAGTAGGAACGAATGACTTGTGAGTCGGGGGTACAGCTCAGATGTGCCTGAATCAGGACGTAGAATTTAGCCGGAGGAGAACGTAGCTTCAGACGACAGGATCCAGTGTCTTATTTCCTGGTATTTGGACATCTCTCCTCTGATTGGCTAACAGCAACACGACTCTACCACTGACTCTGTCAGCTCTGCAATGTTGATGTTTTATCTTCACCAATAACACAAGCCTGGAGGAGTTCTGCTGTGTGGTGGAGCTGCTAATGCTAACGGTTAGCTTCTACTAGCTGAGACGTTCTCTGCTGTTTCCTGGACGCTAAACCAACAGCAGTCTTCCCCGTCATGAGTCCATGAATGTTAGTGACCGTGTGACGTAGATCTGTCAGGATTTTCTATCCTAGAGTTTCACCGTCTGTTTTCTATCAGAAGCTACTGCAGGAGATAGGTCAGGAGATAGGTGTAGGAGACTATTTTCATGTCCAGCCTGCATGAAAATCTCAAGAGTGACGCATTATAATCAGAAATAATCATTAAAAATGTGTTTTTTAGTGTTTCACACCTTTAACCATATATATATGTTTTATATAACACATTCGAGTTATGATTATTATTAAAAACTAGATATAATCTTTTTTATCATAAACACAATTACGATGAATGAAAGAGACAGAAAAACAGAGACAACTTTAATGAGATACTAGAATTCTTTAAAATGAAGTAAAAAACTTCTCCACACAAGTAAAACCAAACTAAGGAGAAAAGATTTTACTCAAACACGTTTTGGTTCCACGTAAACAGGAAATGACTTTTCTGTTTTGTCTCTAAATCTTTCCTTTAGTCGCTGTTCCAACTTCCTTTGAGGGACCTTTTGGGAAGATTGTTTACCGTGTGAAGGTGGCTATCGACACGCCTCGATTCTCTAAGGGCTACAAAGCCCAGAAGCCTTTCTACATCCTCAACATGCTCAATCTGAACGAGGTTCCTGACATTGAGGTTGGTGCTTCCTCTACCTGTGCGTCCCTGTGATTCTCACGTTTCACCTCAGTGTTTGTTTTTAAGTAAATGACGAGCTGCACAGTGAAGAATCTCTAGTTATGCTTTTAGTCTCCTCATCACATTTACAAAACAAACGGCGAACAGTTACGTGTTATTATAGTAAAATAATAAAAGCATCCTCCGTTTTATTTGAATTTGCCGTCGCCGTACACTTGACTAAACCCTGACTAGGGATGTTCGAATAAAAAGTAAAATATTATTACGTTCCACCGTTATTACCCTAATATCGATAATACACGTCTGAGCCTCAGCGGTACAGTGGTAGAGCTCGTACCGACGTAACACCGCTACACTGGGGAGAGTCACGGTAAAGGAACCAGTAAGCATGCGTTACTGGGGCGTGCCTGCTGTTAGGTGCAGCCCTGATTATCATTCATCTTAATGCTCAGTTTTAATTGAATCCACCTTTTTTGTGTGGTTGCTGACATTCTACCTGAAACTCGACAGCAAGCGCCCCGGTGTGAACGGGCCACGGCCCTAAATCAGCCCACATGCACTGAACTGGTGCTCAGTTTATGGGAGTAAAGATGTTCAGTTACAGATGTTAGTCTTTGTGCAGCAGTTTGGCAACAATCTGGTCAGCAGGATGTCTGTTTTCCTCTAAACGCAGCTTCATCCCTTCCCCAGGCTCAGAATGAGCTGCAAATGTCTCTTGTGGGGACGTTGCTGGACGGTATGAATTATGCTCATGATCGTGAGCCCCCCCCCCCCGTCTGCCGACTGTTGTGAGATCAGCTGATTTACACCACTCTGCTACAGTCACCTAGCCTAGTGAACTAGACCAAATTCTTGCTTGGCAAAGTTTGGTCTAGGCATGCTCCACTGGAACCTCCGCAGCTCCTACCAGGACTCTGGCTAGCCAATCACAGCTCTCTAGAGCGGTTTCAAACACAAAAAGAGCTGTGATTGGTCCATAATGGTGGGCCAATCATAGTGCTCTATCTGCTTAGTGAACAAATCACAGAGCTTTATCGGCTTTGTGGGCCAATCAGGGCCCTCTATATGCCTGGTGGGTGGGATGATGCAACAGAGTGAAACAAGAGGATGTCACATTCATTGTCCAGTGGACAACGGTAGAACCCGCCCCACAACCGAGAGCCGTCAAAGGAGCGTTGCCAGACTAACTAATACATTCATTTAGTCTGGCTTGCCAGGCTAGCAGTCACTCTCCTTCAGCCACAAACCGCTGTTGCCTCTTACAGCTGATTCATGTTTGCTGCCTTTTCTTCACATTCAGAGTTTACAGGTTCTTATGTGAGCTGGAAATCCTTGAAAATGTTAAAATGTGAATCTCACATTGGAAGTCCTTGAAAAGCATTTGAATGTGAAATTTGAAACTCAGTAAAAACCCTGTATTTATTAGATAAACGACTTTGGTGCATATGAAACCATTTTTGTTATACTTGATCAAAGGTTTGTATGAAGAACACGACCTAGCATCCAGCTCGTCCTGCTGGTTCCTGCTGCAGGGTTCTGCTGGAGTTCATAGGGAGTAAACATGAGTGTTGCACATGCAAACGCGGCCACCTGCACATATTTATTAATGTGCTTTACACCATAAGAAAAGAG
>SSNQ01000206.1:2599050-2646845 GCA_006942095.1 Nothobranchius kuhntae | reverse complement strand
CACCCCCGCGCTTCCGGGTCTTTTTGGCCCTCGGACCATTATAGTTGAGGACCCCTGTTCTACAGGTTATTGTTCAGCCTTCTGATGCTCACACGCACACACACACACACACACACACACACACACACACACACACACACACACACACACACACACACACACACACACACACACACACACACACACACACACACACACACACACACACACACACACACACACACACGAGTGTTGGTGAGCGGCTGCGTCTGACTGCTGACGCTCCGTGTGTGTTGTTATTTCTGCAGTGAGACAAACTCACCTCACACATCCAGAGTTTGTTCTTTAAGCTTCTATTAAATCCACCGTGTTGACGTATTTAACACGTTTCCTCTACGCTGCAGGAGTTAAAGTTTACGTTACGGAGTAAAAGTTCGGCAGACACGTTTGTTTATATCCGGGTGGGGGAGGGGGGCTCGTGCTGCCCACACACAGCTGGTGTGATCAGCTCTGAAAAGCGTTGATCACAATTTGCAGATCACGTTAATTTTTCACGGAGATCGGCCGCGGATTCCTCTTCCGGTCGGCGTGCTAGGAATCAAAATAAAAAACTTTGAACGATTCCAGGAAAAACTAACAGTTGGTCCCGGTTCCAATCGACGCTCGACGCCCAACCATACATAAACATGCCTGATGTCTTCTTTTCCCATCAGAGTCCGAGTTACGCTGTCACCACCAAGAAGTTCAGCTACCTGCTGGTGAAGACGGGGACCCTGATGCTGAAAACCCGCAGTGACCTGAGGGGCTACGTCCCAGGTCAGGTCATCAAGTTAGCCACTGAGATCCACAACAAGTCCGGGAAGGACACTGGATGTGTCCTGGCTAGTCTCATTCAGGTAGGAGTCGTTTGGTTTTTAACTCCTTTCATTGGATGTTTTTGAATCTTGGTGTTTCTCCTCTCTAGAAAGTGACCTACAAAACCAAGCGGGCCATCTTTGACCTGCGAACCATCGCGGAGGTGGAGGGGGCCGGAGTGAAGGCTGGAAAACACGCAGAGTGGAGGGAACAGATCATCGTCCCTCCTCTCCCTCAGTCTGTGCTGGCTGGCTGCAGCCTCATAGACGTGGAATACTTCATCCAGGTCAGACTGGGCGTTAGAGAACCGTTTAGATGGGAAAAGCTGTTGCAGCTGGAGGTTTTCCCCTCAGCTGGTTGTGGTTTATTTGTCAGACCTCCTGTCCATGTGCTTGTAAAAACATCCTTTATACAATATTGATTCCGCCTGCATTGAAGCAGCTGAATAATTGATGCACACACTCACGAGTCGCGTCTGTTACCAAAATAGTCAGGGTGAATATTTTGGTTGCTTTCAGCAGCATCTGTCCTGCAGGATGCGTGGGTTAGGGTGCATGGATAGCTGTGAAAAGCTCCTAGTCTGCTTATGGAAACCAAACATGATCATAAAAAGAGGGAATGAATCAACTAGAGCAAGAAAATAAATCATCTCACTTATTTTAGTCAGTATTGAGACAGTGATTCATTACAGTTACTGTCGTTGGTAAACACTTCATTTCATAACAATGTCAAAATATTGGAAATCGCTTTAGGTTGCTTACATCACAGATCTCCTAGCACGCATGCTTTAGCTTTAAAGGTGCATTATGGAAGTGTGACAGCCAAAACATGTACAGAAATAATAAATGTCTTCTTCATACATTCTCCTGCAATGCCCTGGTCCTGTAGAATGAGCCCTGGCATTTTTACTGTGATTGCCTGTTTTTCTGTAAAATCACAGAAAAAGAGAGATGCTCGGGTCGAGCAGGCTGCTTCATGAGCGTTCACGCTCAGGCATCGCCCGTAGCATTTGCTATCCGTAGCTTTAGCAGCAGAGAGAGAGGCAGTGCCACTGTGTCGCTGTTCCTAACGCCTAGTGACAAAGCTAGCTACATTTCTGAGGACCCTTAGCTACTTTCTGTAGAATTTTCTTCTAGATATTTCCTGCTAATTAGCAACAAAACAGCCATTTTCACTCCGAACCGTTCTTTGGTTTGACGTTGTTTCAGCTGTCATCAAGGATATAAATGTTACAGATACTGTGAATGTTACTAGAGTGTAGCTCACCTAGTAAGATGTCTGACTCTCATGCAGAAGACCTGGGTTTGATTCTGGATGTGAACATAGTTTATTTAGAGTTTCTTTTTTACATTAATGGTATATTTTTTACAGTAAGATGCCCAAATTTTAATTTGAGACTCGCCGAACGGCATTGAATTCACAGATAAAAAAGATGTGGGTTCAACTTTCATTTTGGAACAATTTTTCAAGCAAGGGAAGGGAATGATCTGAGCATGCAGGAGGACTGACCCATCATAAACCTTTGTCAGCTGTGCTGAAGAGAAAGCTACAGAACCACATTATTTAATTAATTAGCTGCGAGTTCTCCTGTCCTCCGGGCCACACACACACACACACACACACGGGACTGTCTCAGCTGTTATTTTCGTTAAGGAGTGTGCACGTACAGCATGCGTGCCTCATGCACGAGCCTACTATTGAAGCTGCCGTTACACTTTTGGCCTGAGGGGGCGATCGCGAGCATAAAAATTCAAAAGTCCGTAAAGTCCCTTTAATCAATGATTACTTTGTAATATAGATGAGCTACACAGCAGAGCAGGGGGTCATAATTTTAAATAATGGGGTTTACTTTTTAACTGGTGTCAGATACCGCCAGTGTTTCTTCACTCTTGAGCCGTCTTTAAAAGAACACAACAAAACGTTTATGTTTATGTATTTAGCAGATGCTTTTGTCCAACGCGACTTACAAGTGATAATCGGCATGTTGCCCTTGAGGCTAACAACAACAACAACTTGACATCAGTCTTGCAGAGGAGGGAACAAGGAGTGGACAGTAGAGAGGGGGGACGGGTGCAGGGAGGGTGCTAGTTTAGAAGATGCTCTCTGAAGAGCAGGGTCTTCAGGAGTTTCTTGAAAATTGAAAAGGAAGCACCTGTTCTGGTGGTGCTTGGAAGGTCATTCCACATTTGTGGAACGATGCATGAGAAAAGTCTGGATTGTCCTGAGCGTGGTGTAGGCACTGCTAGCCGACCATCCTGTGATGACCGGAGCGGCCGGGCCGAGACGTAAGCCTTTGCAAGAGGATTCAGGTAGATGGGAGCCGTACCGTCTCGGACTTTGTATGCTAGTGTTAGCAATTTGAATTTGATGCATGCTGCTAGCGGTAGCCAGTGGAGCTCAATGAACAGATGGGTGACGTGTGCTCTTTTAGGCTGATTGAAGACCAGACGCGCCGCTGCGTTCTGGACCATTTGAAGAGGTCTCACAGTACAGCCTGGAAGACCAGTTAGAAGGGCGTTGCAGTAGTCGAGGCGGGAGATGACAGTAGATTGCACCAGGAGCTGGGTGGCATGTTGTGTTAGGTATGGTCTGATCTTTCGTATGTTATACAGCGCAAAGCGTCATGAATGAGCAACAGAGGCAACATGATCTTTAAAGGTCAGGTGTTCATCAATCACAACACCCAGATTTCGAACTGCCTTTGAAGGAGCCAGAGATAGGAAGTCATGTTGGATTGAGATATTGTGCTGAATGGATGGTTTTGCTGGGATGACACGTAGTTCAGTTTTAGAGAGGTTGAGTTGGAGATGGTGGGATTTCATCCATCTTGAAATGTCAGAGAGACAGCAAAACGTGCTGAAATGTAACCTTCGTTAGTGGTTGAAGTGGGCGTTGTTCTTTATTTAAGTCCTGAGGGACTCGCATCAGATGTTCGAGGGACAAATTCAGCGATGGAACAGATTAAAATGTTATATTTGTAAACAGGTTTTTTCACTGAGAAACAATTTTAAATCATTATTTTTGAATATAATCAGTGTTCCATGCAGGCTGAACATGAAGAAAGTCTCCTACACCTCTCTCCTGCAGTAGCTTCTGGTATAAAACAGACGGTGAAACTCTAGGATAGAAAATCCTGACAGATCTACGTCACCCTGTCACTAACATTCATGGATTCACCCATCTGGACTCACGACGGGGAAGGCTGTTGATGGTTTAGTGTCCAGGAAACAGCAGAGAACGTCTCAGCTAGTAGAAGCTAACATTAGTTTTAGCAACTCCACCACACAGCAGAACTCCTCCAGGCTTGTTTGTGGAGGTAAAACATCAACGATGCAGAGCAGTCAGTGGTAGACATGTGCTGATGTTAGCCAATCAGAGGAGAGGTGTCCAAATATCAGGAAATAAGACTCTTATACTTTCTCCTCCAGCTGACTTCTCTGTACCACACACACACACACACACACACACACACACACACACACACACACACACACACACACACACACTGCAGATCTATTAAAAATATGAGTGAAGGGCATTTCCAAAGTTTATATGTTCTAAACAAAATGTGACTTTTGTACCACTTGCTTAAAAATTCTGGTGAATTTTTCTTTCTTCACGAGTCTCTGTTTGTTTTCCAGGTGTCTCTAAAATCTCCGGAAGCAGCCGTCACTCTGCCCATCGTCATCGGGAACATCCCTTTGAACTTGTCCCCCTCCGTGCCTGTCCCCACCAGTCCAGGGCCCTCACTGGTACCCGGCCCTGCAGCGGCGACACCGAGTGCTCCGCCAGTGGAGGACGGCCCGGAAGACGAACTGTGCGCGGGGGGGTTTGCTAACGAAGAGATCCCCACCAAAAGTCACTCTCAGCAGGACCCCCTGATGCAGCCGGTCACCATGTCTCCCAGCGCCTTCAGCCACGCACCGGGAGCAGCGCTGCCGCCCGGCCACAGGCGACCCGAAACTTCCGCTCCGTTGTTCTGCTTGTCCACAGGAGCGACGATACCTTTCTTCACGGAGGGAAATGTGACTCCAATCCCCACCTCCTGTTCTCTCATTCTCCCTCCAGAATACAGCTGCTGTGACTATCCTCAAGGTAAGAGAACCCAACAAGCCTCTGCTCAAAGAGTCACTGGCAGAGTTTCCCCCAGAAAACGAGTTAAGTCTGGCGGATTCAGCCGGGGGGGGGGGGCACGCGCTCCGAACCACAGCGCTCCTCTGTGAGAGCGGGGGTGGGGGGGTTGCACACGTTCTGCTCTTGTTTCTCACCAGTATCAGCTGATGGAGGGCTCTAGTTTTGATGCGCCGTTGGTGTCAGCGGACACGGTAGGGTCGGGGAGGGGGCGGGGCCTGACGTTTAGCCTGGCGGGTGGCCAAGCAAACCCTGACTGGGTTAGTAAAAACTAAACTTCAGGGTGTTCAGGATCAAATCTCTTCAAATATTTATCTCCTTTGGTGTGTTAAAGCTCAGTTTCCCTCCACTTACCGTCAGCAGGTGCTTTAAGCGTCAATCCACCTACGTGATCGAACGCGTTTCACGCTTATTCAACGTTTTATTCAAATCTGTAAACTAATCTGAGAATTTAATCCTGATGCCTGTGCTGTCGACCTGTTGGGAGGCAAAGAGGAAGCAGCCTCTTTAAGTGTGTGTGTGTGTGTGTGTGTGCGTGCGTGCGTGCGCGTGTGTGTGTGTCCTGGCTGTAAACAACCTAACTGATAACACACTCAGAGAAACAAACCGTTTTTATTTCCTACATTATCACAACAACAGTTACATTACAGGTAGAGGCTCTGTAGGAGCGTTAGCGGTGGTTGTCATGGCGATATAATTCATGAAGGATCTGAATGCGTCGACGATCGTAGCATCGTTATGTTCTGTCTAACAGGAACAGAGAGTGTGTTTCCGCCCGGACCGTTTTAGATGTGACGCGCTCTGACACCGATCGCTTTAGCGTGTTTTCCTGATTCCTGCTGCTGCTCGCCTTCCCGGCCAGTTTCAGAAACCGGATTTTAATAGAAATGTAAGTCAGATTAAAGGGATGTGAAGTTTGATGTTTAGAAACACCTTTTCACCAGGTAGCCAAACAAGCGCCCACACCTCTACGTCCAAAACCACGTCAGTAATGTTGTTGACATCACGTCCTTCTGTTGTTGCAGAGCCGCCTCCCACCTACGAGGAGAGCTGCAGTAGTGTGAACTCCAGTTTTACTGCTGGACAGTAGAAGAAGCAGGCGGTCGACCATCGTGGCCACGAACACCCTCACATCTGCCTGCCCCCCCTCCACAAACTAGATCCGGATGCTGGATGGAGGAGGACGGATGACGACTCCACCCTGCGAGCGGCGTAAAGCTCTTCTCTGATGAATAAAAGGGATTTTTCTTATTTGAATAGGTCAGGTTTCACCTGGCTAGCGTCAGACGTGTGGCCAACATCACTGTGCCTATTGTGGGTCCTCGCTCAGCGCTTAGGGATGTGTAGGGGGTTGCTGGATGTTTGTTTGGTTTCATGTAGCAGCTCGTTGCATCTGTGAGGCCGTTAGATAAAAATCTAGCCACTGATTAATGTAGATGACACCTTTATTTACCTGATTCACCTGTTGGTCTGGGGTCCTCACGCTAGGTGGACATGCAGCTACAGGTGCTGATTCTTCTGCCCAGCTGGAGTCACGTGACCTGTCCAATAGCAGGATGATGCAGAAAGTATCCGGTCGAACCGGAAAAGGAGCCTGAATCTTCTGGTCTGGAAGAGGATTCGGTGGTTGTGGTATGGTGGTCTTTAAAATCAGGAGTTGCTGGTAAAATGCTCTGAACCGTTAAGAGTTTTGTGATTCTTTTCTGTCCCAGCAGTCGGACTTTTTATGCATCAACCGTTATCCGGTTTTTAAATAATAGTTTTCCTTGAGCTTTGGCTGTTTTTTCACTCGTTTTCAGCCCGGATCTGACAACGTTCCAGCACAAGTTTTTCTTTTATCTGTAAGGATTGTTTTTGTCTAAGGAAACAAGTCGCTCCAGTTTCTTAGTCGTATTCATGAGAAGTACCATCAATATCGCAGTCAGACAGAAAATAGGATTTTAGCTTCAGTGAGGTTATTTTTGGCGAGGCAACTTTATTTATACAGTATAACACATTTCATACACAAAGGCTTTTCAATCGGAGCAAAAACATTCAAATTAACACGACAGAAAATCCATCCATCCATTTTCATCCTGAGTCGGGTCGCGGGGCAGCAGCCTAAGGCGAGAGGCCCAGACTTCCCTCTCCCCAGCCACTTGGGCCAGCTCCTCCGGGGGAATCCCAAGGCGTTCCCTGACCAGGTGAGAGACATCGTCCCTCCACCGTGTCCTGGGTCTACCTTTAGGTCTCCTCCCGGTTGGACGTGCCTGGACAACCTCACCAGGGAGGCGTCCAGGAGGCATCCTGACCAGATGCCCGAGCCACCTCAACTGGCTCCTCTCGATGTGGAGGAGCAGCGGGTCTACTCCGAGCCCCTCCCGGATGACCGAACTTCTCACCCTATCTCTAAGGGAGAACCCGGCCACCCTGTGGAGAAAACTCATTTCAGCCGCTTGTATCCGTGATCTCGTTCTTTCGGTCCCTACCCAAAGCTCATGACCATAGGTGAGGGTAGGAACGTAGATCCACCGGTAAACCGAGAGCTTCGCCTTCCGACTCAGCTCTCTCTTCACCACCACAGACCGGTACAACGCCCGCATCACTGCAGATGCAGCACCGATCCGCCTATCGATCTCACGCTCCAGCTTTCCCTCACTCGTAGATTTTCTTTTTCCCTCAGAACAATGTAAAATTGACCTATTTCAATCAACATAGCCCCACTTATGGAGGGCGACACCCGGGTAAGCAGGGGGATCCAGAAGAAGAGAAATTGTGGTGTGGGGGGCCCATCTAATATTATTTTGTCCCAGGGCCCAGGAGAGGCCGTCAGCAGCCCTGCTCCCCTGAGTTCAGGAGCTTTTTTATGTCTGGAGCACAAACAAACAACACATGAGCTCTTTTCCTGAAGGTGTTAGGATGCAAGAACTGAAACTGAAGGAAAAAACAGCAGAAGTCCAAAGAAAACCTGAAGGATCGATCCAGCCCGCCTAAAAGCATGACAAAGGAGTCTGACAGTTAGGAGGGAAAGCGTGAAGAAACGGGTCACATCAGTCACAAGAGTTAAACTTGATTTGTTTTGCCTAATTATTTTACATTATTTTACATTTTTACTCTGAAAATAAAAATAGAAACGGAAAGAACTTAGCTTCTGTTTCTCTCTACTGCCACCTGGTGTTGGTTTATATAAGTAAGAACTTTATATCTAAGGCTCTTTGTTTTAAAATCTGCTATTTTTTGCTGCAAGACAGGATGTTTGAGCGCCCTCCTGTGGTCAGGGCTGGTAAAGGTTTGACCTGAACTGGGTTTTAGAGCAGAACTGGAACAGAATCAGCCATTTCAAAATGAACTGGGCCCTGGCCTCCATCATGCATCACGTCTGCTGTAGACACTAGCATCAAATCAAAGTCCGCTGTGATGCAAAATCATTATGTGTCTGGATCACACTGAGGGTCATTTCTGTTAACTGTGTGTGTGTGTGTGTGTGTGTGTGTGTGTGTGTGTCATAGAGCTGTAAAGTAGAACGAACTAGATTCCATGAGCTGATCCGAGTCATTTGCACTCTACTTTTCCAAATCAGTCCCTGGTGTTAGTGTCTGTTAGTTTTATCTTCTGTGTATCGTTGGTGTTTAAATGTGACCTCTGCAAACTTCTACTCCAGTTATTTATGTTTGCTATTTTTGAGGTTTTGTTTTGCACAAAATAGTTTTCTCTAACAGGTGAAAACAAGTCAGCGCTGTGATTGGAATATTTTGTTTTCTACTTCATCCCTCAGAGTGTTCCAGGAAGCATTCCTTCTCCCCTTGAATGTGCAAAACTAAAACTTCTGAGATCCAAAAGCACAACTGCTGCATTGAATGTTTAGTTTTAATATTGTTGATCAGCGATCATTTCAAATTCAGTGAAAAGTCCAGGCAGATGTTAGTTTTGAATTCAGTTTGCCTCATTTTCATGGATTTTCTTTGCCTGCGTGCACGTGTGTGTGTGCACGTGTGTGTGTGCACGTGCGTCAAATGAACAATAATGTGACTTCAAGCCTTAAACACCTGGATTTCTGACCCTTAACACGACCTGTTGAGCTCAGAGTTCCTTCAGTGGCCGTGCCAAGTGCACTTGATGTTTTCAGATGTAGCTTCAGAACACAGTGAGACACTGGACCTTAGACTTTTTAAACTTTGTTTTTATTCATGTTTTAGAAAATATGTGCAATCCCTCACATTTTTAAAGTGCTGCAGCAGCTCCAGGAAGTTGTTTATCAGCTGTTTTTGTTTATTTCTTCACCAAAAGGTACTAAAGCTTTATGAAGATCTGAACTTCTGTTAGTTCTCTTCATTCCTCCCCTCCTAACATGTTGATGAGTGCTATCTGCTTTAGTATTTTTCTACTACTACGTTTACAGGTGCAGGGTGAATATAATGATAGAAGCACCTCAAACATGTCGTGTAATTAATGATGCAGACTTAAAGTTGTACAGTAAAGTAAGAAAATAAAAACACATTACATTTGTATTCGTAAGATCATTTATTTCTCTGATTTTGCAAAATTCTACATGTATTATTTACCTTGTAAACAATCGTTTACAAAATGTTTACGTTAAGCTTAAACAAAAAACTAAAATGCTGCCTTCTGATTCTGAATATTTTTGCCTGTAAATGCCATAGACTGGTAAATGCCGATGGCTTTTCCGAGCTTCCTGGGCATCAAACCGGAATTACACGAAGTATACTCGGGCTTTCCCGTTCGTCACGTGAGTCGGCCACTTCTCAATATGGCGGCAACCCATAGCCTCCAAATCCAGTAGCGTGCGCTTAACTCCGACAGATAGCTTTATTTTCCAGCCGACGTGTCTGTTGTTGGCTAGTAGGCTAGTATCCAGCAGCGGGTTCATATATATTTATTTATTTTTATATTTAGTCCAGGGGTTTTGACATGTCGAGGATTTTGTGACGGGTAAACTCCATTAACCATCATGCTTTGCGTGAAGTCACGAGGAAATCTGCTGAACTGGCTGTTGCTACCAGGGTCGCTACCTGTGCGGTTGCTGCTGCAGCACATTCACGCAACCTGATGACAACAATCGTCAGCAGGCGTGATGGGACTTGAACTCCACGCTCCGTGAAACTTTCGTATTTTAGGGTTTGTTCAGCACTTTCGTCACGATGCAGGTAAGGGTTCTGTTTGTACTTTTATTCATTTACCCACAAATTTTGTGTGATTAGTGAAGTTGCTAGTGTATTTTCCTGCAGACACACGAGTTCTTCTCAGGGTCAAAATTGTTTTAAAACATGCAAACATGGAAGCTATGCGCTAGTTTTCCTGTCCGTTAAAAACTTATGAAACTTATAAAAACAGATTTAAGCAATCAGTTCACACGGCCTTTGTTTTAAAGTGGTTCATATATTAGAAAAACACTCAAACAAAAGCACTAAAACATCTACTGTTACAATTTAGGTAGGAATCCGATTTATAAATGTACCCCCCCAATACATTAGTTATTTAACAGTAAATCGGTCAATATTTGGTTAACTAAATACAGAAAAATGCTATTTTTATTTTTTCTTCATTTCATGTTTCTGAAAAAACATGATTTTTTTTTACTCTTTCAGTCCAGTTCTTTTGTCTGAGTAATTGTGAACGAGTGTTGTTTTAATAGTTTATGTGTGAGTGTTGTTTTAATCAACTTAATACTGATTTATGAGTCTTTCTGGTATTTAATAAGCCTATAAATCTGCTGAATGAGCCAGTATTGCATCTGTAGTTTATAATAAATCTTCTTTAAAATGGCATTTGTTATTAAAATAGTTAGCTTTAATTAAAATGTTTTTGTTGCATCCACCATTTTTGTCATTTTGCTTCTTTATTTGTTTTTATGTTTCAGAGATCTGAACAATACAAGAATGTTATTTTACTGAGAAATAAAACTGTTTTTTCTGCTGAGTTTTCAGCTCTTAAGGAGACATTTTATTGGTGCCAAATGACTCTTCATACTTTTAAGGTAGATTAGTTTTTTTTTCCAGATTCAGTTAGAAAATGAACAGATGATGTCTTGGTGACAAGCTGCTGTTAAAGTCTTTTTTAAACCAGTTCTTTACAATTGTATCTGTCATTTGTTGACAACACTCTGTATTTATCAGCTTTTTTTAATGCCTGAAGGATTTCTAGGTCTGATACAGGAGGCTTAAGCAAAAACATTCCTCTTAAACTGGTCAAGTAAACGGCCTGGTAACAGGTTAAAGTCTGGAGGAAAAGAAGAATCCACTCAAGGCCAATTTACAAGGCTTGTAGTAAGCCTGGCTTCTTGGATCCAAAATGAAAGTATTTGTGTCTGACTCGTGCTCCTGATGAGTGTAAAAGTAGAGCAGAGATGGCTGAAAGGACAATAAAGTAGAAGCGCTCCACCGCGGCCCTGAGCCAAACGCAAACACTGACGGTGGAAATCTGAGACGTATGTTTGTGTTTGCATGTTGTTTACAGTGGAAGCTCTAATGCCTGTTTAATGTCTCGGCGAACCCCTGGAGAGTAATTACCTGGTTTCATCACCTGCTGAAGACGAGCTTATGATTGTAATCCTGCGTGGTTTTGGGTTGGCTTTTTGACTCGGTCTGTTTTTAGCTTTTATCTCAACATCTTCTGCTCTGTTATTGTGGATCTTGTGACTTAACTCTAATAGAGTTGTTTCTGACTTCAGCCCTCGACTCTTATCTGAACTTAAAATCTCATTTTGATTTTTAGGGGAACTGAAACAAAATTAAATTGAGTTCTCCTATCTTCTCGTATCTTCCTGTGGTGGCAGTTCTTCCTCTTTCTGGTAATTTGTGGAACAGAAAATTATTAGAACTCACCCAGATTTTTCCAGGCGTTAAGGGGAGTTAAGACGGGGCTCTAGATCAGTTAAGCAGCAGAAAAACTCCAAACGTTATTTTTCTGTGAAACGTCAGAGACCCTGGGGTCATGGCGGAGCTGTTTCGGGCTCTAACCAGTGAGCAGCTGGAGACTAGCACTTGTGACTGGACAGGTGGTGATTTACCCAGGCAGGCCCATAGCTGGGCAGCAGACTGAGTACCACAGACACAAAGCACCCTTCAGTCCCACGTCTACTCCAGCAGAGGACAAAGTGTCCCTCTGTCGGACAACACTTGTTTATTTGTAAGACAAGATCTGCTGAGTAGATTGCTGTTCAAGGTTAAATGATTGTGTTTCTGTCGATAAAATATTAAACATATTTGTGCAAAAAGAAAAGGCTGCTTCCTGATCAGTTCTGCTATGAGTGACAGTCGGAAATCATCCTAAAAGTTTAGATTTTTCCTCCATTTCTGCCTTTGGATCATTTTTCTTTCTAATTAGTAGGGATGCAGGAAAGTATCAATCCACTGAAAATCACAAAATGTTGTGTTATGTTTCTGAATCCGTGTTTAAAAGCAGTCTGTTGATTTTTTTTTAATTGAGATCGTACTGTGGTGTAATTCAAACTCCTGCTGCTAGGTGGCAGCAGGATTATTTTTATTCTAACAGAACTCCATATCTGGCTAGATAGGTCCTAAAAGCTTCCAGCCTGAGTTTTCACACGAAACTAGTCCATAAGCATCATCAGATATCGTCTGGCTTCATTATCGTGTATGGTGATGTATATCGCATCGCCACATTTTTGCTAAGACACGCTTTTCCTGATCATTATTGGACCAAGAGTGATCCAAAGGCTAAGATGTGTTCTAGTGGCGTCACTGATGCGGTCCATGTAGCGAGGACTGTCCAGAGCAGCGTTTCCCAACCCTGGTGCTCAGGGCAACTCCTCAGGAGGACATCAGGTGCTGCAGATGCCTGCTAATCACTTATTCGTTTAAGTCAGGTGTTTAAAAGGACAACATGGAAAACATGCAGGACAGTGGGTCCAGAGGAGCAGGGTTGGGAAACACTGGACCAGATCTTTACATCGGGGAATCTAAACAACAATTACACAAGAGCATGGCACAGCACAGGAGAGCCACCTCTTCAGGTCAAGACTCTGCAGTCCACCTACACCTGAAGGACAAGGGACACACCTTTGAAGGTGACAAAGTCCACATTCTGGACAGAGAAGATAGATGGTTTGAGAGAGGAGTAAAAGCTATCTATGTCAAACATGAAAAACCCCAGTTTAAATAGGGAGGGGCTTAGATTTCACCTTTCCAGTACCTATAATGCAGCTTCAGACCAGGCCACACCTTCCTAATCAACACAACTACTCCCTCACAATAGAGGGTAACGACTCATCAGGGGTAGAGAAGAGGGGTATTCAGAGTAGTATCTGCTCATTAACTTATTCGCTGCCAGCGTTTCTCACCATTTTCACAGTTTTTTTTAAAGTCACAGAAAGTTGCGCGCTAGGATGATGTCGACGCCAAAACAAAGCGGAGACTCACCTCTTACATCAGGAAGAATCCGCACGTTTCAAGCGTTATCCTTTCTTTCATAATCCGTTGTTGAATTGTGATCGGCAGAAGCTTTTCCGGTTCGCGCCTCACTTTTTTCACAGCAGCGGCCCAAAACGATCTCCTAACACATGGATGTTCTGCTTCCTGATCACGTGATGTGTGACGTACGTGGATGAAGATCGGCTTTAGAGCTGGGTTGTTTGTTCTCACGGTGCGGGGGCTCGTCCGACGCCCACACAGGAAAAACATGCAAATGACGACTTTCGTCGTCACTGGCAGTGAATGAGTTAAACAACAAGACAGTTACAGCTTATAAACTTGACTCTCACATATTCCAGTCAGAATTGACAAAGCTCCTCGGATGAGAAGTGAAACGTGGGCGGGGCCATGCATGCTAATTTCCCCTGTGATGTAGAAGAGACTGGCTTTTTCTGCAGCTGATTCAGGTGATAGGCGTGTGCAGTTCGGAGAGAACAAGAGTTATGCTGTTTGTCAGTGAGTTAGACCTTTAAAGGAGGATGCTAATCCCAAGCAACACTTGTTTACACGTGAGAGTGAAACCCCAAAGCATCTGCTGTGTGAAAAAGATCAACCGTCTCGATTATTTAAAGGAGTCTGCTTTTAGTACCCAGAGCAGCAACTGATGAGTGAAGGAAGGTAAAGTCCCTCTCTTTGCTGCTTTAGGCGTCGTTTCATCTGCAGACAAAATCAGGTTTGCAGAACAGATCAGCAACTCTGTCAGACAAACCAGAGAATAGTGCATCAAAGCTTGTGTTTGTTTTGCTCTAGATGACCTTCGGGTGGTCCAGCAGCGTGACACTGCTGTTTGATTTCTGGAATGTTCACAGCCCTGCAGGTGAGCCCCTCTGTCTGTCTGACAGACCTCTGCCAAAACACGTCTTGTTGTTTTACCAGGATTATTTATTTATTAGCAAAACCTTTCTCTTGTAGCCCATATTCTGTTTTATACTTAACGTAATTCTGTATTCTCGTTCATCCTGTTCTTCTGTTGTGGTGAAGCAGTTTCCCATTCCTTCTATGAAAGGTGCTTTACAAATCAATGTTACGTCTACCTTCAAGCAGCTGAATTTTCTTTACAATAAATGTTACGTTCACCCTCAAGCAGCTGCATTTTCTTTACAAATGTTACGTCCACCGTCAAGCAGCTGCATTTTCTTTACGAATAAATGTTACGTCCACCCTCAAGCAGCTGCAATTTCTTTACGAATAAATGTTACGTCCACCCTCTAGCAGCTGCAATTTCTTTACGAATAAATGTTACGTCCACCCTCTAGCAGCTGCATTTTCTTTACGAATAAATGTTACGTCCACCCTCAAGCAGCTGCATTTTCTTTACAAATAAATGTTACGTCCACCCTCTAGCAGCTGCATTTTCTTTACGAATAAATGTTACGTCCACCCTCTAGCAGCTGCATTTTCTTTACGAATAAATGTTACGTCCACCCTCAAGCAGCTGCATTTTCTTTACAAATAAATGTTACGTCCAGCCTCAAGCAGCTGCATTTTATTTTTATTTTTCAAAAAAATCTTGATCAAGAGTTTTTCAGAGACTCTGAAGGTTTTTTGGGGGGACTTTACTTTTTGAAATCTTTCACTTCAACAGATTACGAGAAGGTTTTATTCCTTTGGAAGAAAAGAACCAAAGTGTTGGGTGTGAAATTCGTGAGCTGAGCTACTTTCTAACTGAACATTATGTCTTAAATCTACTTTATCACAAAGGAGAGGAAGCAGAAGTAGTCAGTGTGGCGTCGCTCAGTAACATAAAGCATTTTAACAAAGAAGTTAAAGATGGAAGAAGGAAGTTTGTTGTTGTCTTTGATATTTTAACCCTTAAAAGTGGATTTCTGTGAGTTACTTTAGCAAATGTTTGTTCCAGGCATGGTGCTGTCGGTGTTCATTGTGCTGCTGCTGACCGTCCTCTTTGAACTGCTTAAAGCCTGGAGGCTGTGGCTGGGGAGCGGCGTTCCGCTCCATCAGCCTGCCGACGCCGTTGCCTCCAGTCTCAGTGAGAGCTCCACCGGGTTAGAAACCAGCCCCTCTGAGAGCTCACTGACCCCCATCGAGTCCCGGCCTCGGACCACAAACAAGTCAGAATTTTAGGATTTCATTTATTAAAACCATCATTGTGACATTTATTCTGAAAAGGAAATTTGTTGCAAATAATGAATTTGTCTGTTTAAAATCAGATTGAGGGTTTTATGGTTTTTTGGGACATCGGCTGCATTTTAACTTTGGTTCCTGCAGCCTGTAAAAAAAACTCAGTTAAATAACTAAAAAAAAGATAAGATTAGCAGCAGCTGGAGGCCGATGCGCCTCTCAGGTCATGTGTCGGCTGTCTAGCTAATGTTCAGGTATGAGGACCGAACATGAGTGAAGAAGCAGCCAAACTCTAAAAGATCTTCATAAACCCTGAAGTAGCTTTGACCCAGACCACATTTTATTAAAGGTTGGTAGAAATCACGATTATGAAGAAACGTTTCCTCAGCACCTTCAAAGGTGTGGTTCACTCGTTTAGTCAATGCATTAGCAGTGGTCTCTAGAAGGAATGAATGCCTTGCAGGCCGAACTCGGGGCCTAACAAAGCCCACAAACCTGTCCCAGCAGCAGTGTTGCTTTCATTAGCGAAAACGCTGACGACTTGATTTAATTGACGCCCCTTCTTTTCATAAGTAATATGAGATGCTGATGAGCTAAAAATAGCTCTTTGGTGACTAAAACATGACGAGGTGAACGGGAGTTTTCGTTAACGAGCCGAGACTAGACTAGACTAGACGAGCCGAGACTAGACTAGACGAGCCGAGACTAGACTAGACTAGAGCCTAGACTAGACGAGCCTAGACTAGACTAGACGAGCCGAGACTAGACTAGACAAAAACTATGCATTTTAACCCAACAACATCGCCATTTAAGCCCATCTAGATGTTCATGAGCAGGACTGGTTATTTATATTAATTCTGTGAAAACACTGCTGTCTGTGGAAAAACATTACTGCATTTAAGTAGGTGGACTTTTCCACAATATACATTTAAATTTCCTAAGATGGAGATCTGATAACTCATAAGAAATGAAACACATTTCTTTATTTCTACTTAAATATTGTGTAGAATACTCTTTATGCTCTCTAAGAGTCCATTCTGGTAAGGAAATAAAATCATATATTTATTTTGTGAAAATCTACAGCATGATGCACAGTAGATAACATACACGATATTGTTATGATCTAAGTAAAAATATGATACCAGTCTGAGGGGTATTGTTTTACTAAATCTGGGGCAGCTGAGATTTTGCCCCATAGCCATAAAATAAATGATGTTGGTATGAAACTCACTCCAGCAGCTCAGAGTACACGTCTGGCCTATAAATGCATTTGTTAGAGAATAAAACTGTTTAATGTTTTGTAAAATTCAAAACAAATGTCTTTGTCGACTAAAACTGAGATGCCCGCCAAAACCAACACTGCTCAGCAGGCCGAGTCTGCACCATCACAGCAGCCTCAGATACAGGATCTGGAGTCTTATTTCTTGATATTTGGTCATCTCACCTCGGATTGGATAACAGCCACACGACTCTACCACTAAACAGTAACGTGGATGTTTTATCTCTACAAATAAGACGAGCCTGGGGGAGTTCTGCCGTGAGGTGAAGCTGCTAATGCTAATAGTTAGCTTAAAGTAGCCGAGACAGCCGCTGCTGATTACCGGATGTTAAAAGGAAAACAGCCTTCCCCGTCATGAGTCCATGAATGTAAGTGACAGGGTGACGTAGATCTGTCAGGCTTTTCTAATCCTAGAGTTTCACCATCTGTTTTCTGTCAGAAGCTGCTGCAGGAGATAGGTGTAGGAGACTATTTTCATGTTCACTCTGCATGAAAAACTCAGTGACCCATGAGAAACCGTTTCAGTCAACCTTTAAGCCATCAGTAGCTGAGCAGCCTTGTTTTAATTCACTGGTCTCCTCCTCCTCAGATGGACGCTGCATGTCCTCCAGACGGTCCTCCACGTGCTGCAGGTGACCCTGGGCTACATGCTGATGCTCTGCGTCATGTCCTACAACTCTTGGATCTTCATCGGGGTCGTCATGGGCGCTGCCCTCGGCTATTTTATCTCATTTCCTCTCGTAGAACGTATGTCCTGCTACGGCTCGCTCAAAGAGTGACGGAAAGACACGAGCAGAAGTTTTTATTTAGCTAAAAAGGCTTGCGTGGAAAATGAGCTGTAGGAGAGAAACCTGTGTGTGTGTGTGTGTAGGGTTTAGTTTATATAAACTTCATTTCCTACACTTTTACAACTCATGCCTTCAGTAATGTTTTAACAACAAATGTTGCTCAAAAATGTGTTTTTGCTGCTTAAAAATGAGCATTTTCTGTTCTGAAAGTGGGAATAATTCTTAAATCTAAAAGCTAATTTGCACTCAGATTTCCTGTCAGATGTTGAAACTGATGAGTCGTTCTTTTTTCCATCGGGAGACGTGTTCCTGCTTTTATCAGCTGACGCCAATAAAATGTTTGCTTAAAAAACACGAAGAACATCTGATCAACATTTCTGTGCTTTTGTGACAAAATAAAGAACAAAAGCTGTTGAAATCGTTTTATTTTATTCTCAAATACAGTTTGTTGTTTTTGTAGGAGGAAAGGTCTACGGTTTGTTTTGCTGCACAACAATAAATAAAAGAAAACAGTGATCTTGAGTTTAAATCCTGGTTATTGTGTGTTTGTTAAATAATCATGGAGGGTATGATTATTAGTGTTAAACCTTCACATCACAGCATGTTTTACTTTTACTTAAATATAACTGGACCTTTGTACCAAACTACTTTGTTTAAAATGTTCCTTTTATAATAATTTAATGATTTTTTTGTACTTATTTACAATCAGTTTGCTTATTTTTCTTCCATTTTTAGTGACTAGACAATAAATCTTGTCAGCTGTCCTGAAAAACGAATCTTTTTACTTTCACACCAGAATAATGGTTTGACACGAAGACGAGCATTAAAGCCTAATAATTTATAATAAAAAAAACCTCTAGATGATGGGCAGAGAATAAAAACTAATAAACTGAATTAAAAAAACGAAGAAACTTTCAAAAAAAGTTTCCGGTAACTTTCCCCACAGATCAAACATTTCCCTTTTAAAACATCCTAAACTGATTGTGTTGAAACATGGAGGCCACTTGCAAAAATGAGAAGTGCTTTCAGAAACAACTCCGCACAAAAACACAAGCAGGAAAAAGATGTGGTTAGTTTGATTATAGCGCCCTCTGCTGTCCACGTGGAGACAGGACAATGATCAAATGACCATAAATTAGACTCGGAGCAGGATTTAAAGTCATATTTGAGCTCCGGCTCGCTGAGCTGACAGATCCGCTCTTAGAGTAAGACAAAAGTTCATGCTGTGGTTTTTCTGTTGGCGTCAGAGAAGCATCTTCCTACATGAACATAGGTTCCACTGGCACAGCGTCGGCCATCTTGGCCTCTCTGTTAGGGCCGTTTTTGATTGGCTCAGACTCACTCATTTAGCCCCTCATTGGTCGGCGACTGGAAGCCGCTGTCATTGCGTGATCCACAGTCCGTCGCCTGTGGTTGGGAATCGTTATCGGATTCTGCCGTCGATGCCTCGGCGGGCTGCTCGCCATCTTCATCCTGCACCGCCAGCTCCATGTCCTCGATGGCTTTCTGAATTGCAGCTTCCCCTTCAGTGACTCTCTCCTTCTGGCTTCCCATTAGCTCCCGTAGGATCGTCTGCGGGGACGACTTGTCTCGTATGGACCTCCTGGGGTTGTCCTCGACAATGGTGGTGACATGTGTGACCTGCTCCTGCACCCCGTCCTCCATGATGATGGTGCCTGTGGTCGTCTCTGTCCCACTGACTACATCAGCCTGCTTCTCCTCTGACTCTGGGAGCTCAACCTCCAGCATCGGATTGATCAGGTCCCTGATTTCATCCACACTGTCAGGGGACTTTGGATCCTCGGATGGACCCAACTCCTCCTCTGCCTCTTCATCTTTGGATTCAGGAATATCCTCCTCAGGGATGAGCTCAACCCCCGGGACCTCCAGGCAGGACTCATAGGGAAGAGGCAACCCTTCCAGCTGTATCATTGACACGACCTGCCTCCGTCTTCTCCCAATACCTACTCCTTCGGTACTGCTGCCCATGGACCCCACCACTTCATCACCTCCAAACTTTGTTGCCCAGTCCACCTGAGGAGTGTCTTCAAGAAGATGCAGGTTGGGGTTACTGTTGGTCAGAACCATGCTGTCTCTGTAGAGATTGTGTTTCCTCTGGACAGCCGCTTCCTTCACAGCTGAACACAACAAGAAGCAAACATGTTAGAAAACCCAATCACGGTATCACCTCAGCTTAAACGGCATGAAGTTATCTAGTCCTCACCCATCATTGTGTCTTTTGTGACTGATTGCAGGACCACCTCCTCATACAGGTTTTCAACTAGAAGAAAACGGGAGAAATCCTCAAAGATCATCTCCTTGAAGCGAGGCAGCTCCTGGGGAGATGGAGGGAGGTGAGGGTCACAAACCTTCCAGCGTTCCAACACCAAGGTGCTTCACAGACAATAAAACTGATAAAACAAACCAATCACACTAAAACAGCAACACAAGTTATATGAAAAAGTATTAAAATACACATACTTTAGTATAATGTTTAGAATGACCTAAAATAGCATTAAAACACATACTATAGTATCGTGTTAAGAATGACCTGAAATAGTAATAAAATACACATGCTATAGTATAATGTTTAGAATGACCTAAAATAGCATTAAAATACACATACTATAGTATAATGTTTAGAATGACATGATATAATATTGAAATTCACATACTATAGTATACTGTTTAGAATGACCTGAAATAGTAATAAAATACACATGCTGTAGTATAATGTTTAGAATGACCTGTAATAGTATTAAAATACACATACTTTAGTATAATGTTTAGAATGACCTGAAATAGTAATAAAATACACATGTTATAGTATACTGTTTAGAATTACCTGAAATAGCATTAAAATACACATTCTTTAGTATAATGTTTAGAATTACCTGAAATAGTAATAAAATACACATGCTATAGTATAATGTTTAGAATGACCTAAAATAGTAATAAAATACACATGCTATAGTATACTGTTTAGAATTACCTGAAATAGCATTAAAATACACATACTTTAGTATAATGTTTAGAATGACCTGAAATAGTAATAAAATACACATGTTATAGTATACTGTTTAGAATGACCTGAAATAGCATTAAAATACACATACTATAGTATAATGTTTAGAATGACCTGATATAATATTGAAATTCACATACTATAGTATACTGTTTAGAATGACCTGAAATAGTAATAAGACACATGCTATAGTATACTGTTTAGAATGACCTGAAATAGTAATAAAATACAGATGCTATAGTATAATGTTTAGAATGACCTAAAATAGCATTAAAATACACATACTATAGTATAATGTTTAGAATGACCTGATATAATATTGAAATTCACATACTATAGTATTGTGTGTAGAATGACCTGAAGTAGTAATAAAATACACATGCTATAGTATACTGTTTAGAATGACCTAAAATAGTAATAAAATACACATGCTATAGTATAATGTTTAGAATGACCTGTAATAGTATTAAAATACACATACTATAGTATAATGTTTAGAATTCCCTAAAATAGTAATAAAATACACATGCTATAGTATACTGTTTATAATTACCTGAAATAGCATTAAAATACAAATACTTTAGTATAATGTTTAGAATGACCTGAAATAGTAATAAAATACACATGCTATAGTATGATGTTTAGAATGACCTAAAATAGTAATAAAATACACATGCTATAGTATAGTGTTTAGAATTACCTGAAATAGCATTAAAATACACATACTTTAGTATAATGTTTAGAATGACCTGAAATAGTAATAAAATACACATGCTATAGTATACTGTTTAGAATGACCTGAAATTGCCTTAAAATACACATACTATAGTATAATGTTTAGAATGACCTGATATAATACTGAAATTCACATACTATAGTATACTGTTTAGAATGACCTGAAATAGTAATAAAATACACATGCTATAGTATACTGTTTAGAATGACCTGAAATAGTATTAAAATACACATACTTTAGTGTAATGTTTAGAATGACCTAAAATGGCATTAAAAACACATGCTATAGTATCGTGTTTAGAATGACCTGAAATAGTAATAAAATACAAATGCTATAGTATACTGTTTAGAATGACCTGAACTAGTAATAAAATACACATGCTATAGTATACTGTTTAGAATGACCTGAAATAGCATTGAAATACACATCCTATAGTATAATGTTTAGAATGACCTGATATAATACTGAAATTCACATACTATAGTATACTGTTTAGAATGACCTGAAATAGTAATAAAATACACATGCTATAGTATACTGTTTAGAATGACCTGAAATAGTATTAAAATACACATACTTTAGTGTAATGTTTAGAATGACCTAAAATGGCATTAAAAACACATGCTATAGTATCGTGTTTAGAATGACCTGAAATAGTAATAAAATACAAATGCTATAGTATACTGTTTAGAATGACCTGAACTAGTAATAAAATACACATGCTATAGTATACTGTTTAGAATGACCTGAAATAGCATTGAAATACACATCCTATAGTATAATGTTTAGAATGACCTGATATAATACTGAAATTCACATACTATAGTATACTGTTTAGAATGACCTGAAATAGTAATAAAATACATATGCTATAGTATACTGTTTAGAATGACCTGAAATAGTAATAAAATACACATACTTTAGTATAATGTTTAGAATGACCTAAAATAGCATTAAAAACACATGCTATAGTATCATGTTTAGAATGACCTAAAATAGTAATAAAATACACATGCTATAGTATACTGTTTTAGAATTACCTGAAATAGCATTATAATAAACATATTTTAGTATAATGTTTAGAATGACCTGATATAATACTGAAATTCACATACTATAGTATACTGTTTAGAATGACCTGAAATAGTAATAAAATACACATGCTATAGTATACTGTTTAGAATGACCTGAAATAGTAATAAAATACACATACTTTAGTATAATGTTTAGAATGACCTAAAATAGCATTAAAAACACATGCTATAGTATCATGTTTAGAATGACCTGAAAAAGTAATAAAATACACATGCTATAGAATAATGTTTAGAATGACCTAAAATAGCATTAAAATACACATACTGTAGTATAATGTTTAGAATGACCTGATATAATATTGAAATTCACATACTATAGTATACTGTTTAGAATGACCTGAAATAGTAATAAAATACACATGCCATAGTATACTGTTTAGAATGACCTGAAATAGTAATAAAATACACATGCTATAGTATAATGTTTAGAATGACCTGTAATAGTATTAAAATACACATACTATAGTATAATGTTTAGAATTCCCTAAAATAGTAATAAAATACACATGCTATAGTATACTGTTTTAGAATTACCTGAAATAGCATTATAATAAACATATTTTAGTATAATGTTTAGAATGACCTGATATAATACTGAAATTCACATACTATAGTATACTGTTTAGAATGACCTGAAATAGTAATAAAATACACATGCTATAGTATACTGTTTAGAATGACCTGAAATAGTATTAAAATACACATACTTTAGTGTGATGTTTAGAATGACCTAAAATAGCATTAAAAACACATGCTATAGTATCGTGTTTAGAATGACCTGAAATACTAATAAAATACATATGCTATAGTATAATGTTTAGAATGACCTGAAATAGCATTAAAATACACATACTATAGTATAATGTTTAGAATGACCTGATATAATACTGAAATTCACATACTATAGTATACTGTTTAGAATGACCTGAAATAGTAATAAAATACACATGCTATAGTATACTGTTTAGAATGACCTGAAATAGTAATAAAATACACATACTTTAGTATAATGTTTAGAATGACCTAAAATAGCATTAAAAACACATGCTATTGTATCATGTTTAGAATGACCTGAAAAAGTAATAAAATACACATGCTATAGAATAATGTTTAGAATGACCTAAAATAGCATTAAAATACACATACTATAGTATAATGTTTAGAATGACCTGAAATAGCATTAAAATACACATACTATAGTATAATGTTTAGAATGACCTGATATAGTATTGAAATTCACATACTATAGTATACTGTTTAGAATGACCTGAAATAGTAATAAAATACACATGCTATAGTATACTGTTTAGAATTACCTTAAATAGCATTAAAATACACATACTTTAGTATAATGTTTAGAATGACCTAAAATAGCATTAAAATTACATACTATAGTATCGTGTTTAGAATGACCTGAAATAGTAATAAAATACACATGCTATAGTATAATGTTTAGAATGACCTGAAATTATATTGTAATTCACATACTATAGTATACTGTTTAGAATGACCTGATATAATATTGAAATTCACATACTATAGTATACTGTTTAGAATGACCTGAAATAGTGATAAAATACACATGCTATAGTATACTGTTTAGAATGACCTGAAATAGTAATAAAATACACATGCTATAGTATGATGTTTAGAATGACCTAAAATAATACACATGCTATAGTATACTGTTTAGAATGACCTAAAATAGCATTAAAAACACATACTATAGTATCGTGTTTAGAATGACCTGAAATAGTAATAAAATGCACATGCTATAGTATAATGTTTAGAATTACCTGTAATAGTAGTAAAATACACATGCTATAGTATAATGTTTAGAATGACCTAAAATAGTAATAAAATACACATGCTATAGTATACTGTTTAGAATTACCTGATATAGCATTAAAATACACATACTTTAGTATAATGTTTAGAATGACCTGAAATAGTAATAAAATACACATGCTATAGTATACTGTTTAGAATGACCTGAAATAGTATTAAAATACACATACTTTAGTATAATGTTTAGAATGACTTAAAATAGCATTAAAAACACATACTATAGTATCGTGTTTAGAATGACCTGAAATAGTAACAAAATACGCATGCTATAGTATAATGTTTAGAATGACCTAAAATAGCATTAAAATACACATACTATATTATAATGTTTAGAATGACCTGATATAATATTGAAATTCACATATTATAGTATACTGTTTAGAATGACCTGAAATAGTAATAAAATACACATGCTATAGTATACTGTTTAGAATGACCTGAAATAGTAATAATATACACATACTTTAGTATAATGTTTAGAATGACCTGAAATAGTAATAAAATACACATGCTATAGTATACTGTTTAGAATGACCTGAAATAGTAATAAAATACACATGCTATAGTATACTGTTTAGAATTACCTGAAATAGCATTAAAATACACATACTTTAGTATAATGTTTAGAATGACCTGAAATAGAAATAAAATACACATGCTATAGTATACTGTTTAGAATGACCTGAAATAGCATTAAAAAACACATACTATAGTATAATGTTTAGAATGACCTGATATAATATTGAAATTCACATACTATAGTATACTGTTTAGAATGACCTGAAATAGTAATAAAATACACATGCTATAGTATACTGTTTAGAATGACCTGAAATAGTAATAAAATACACATACTTTAGTGTAATGCTTAGAATGACCTTAAATAGTAATAAAATACACATGCTATAGTATACTGTTTAGAATGACCTGATATAATATTGAAATTCACATACTATAGTATACTGTTTAGAATGACCTGAAATAGTAATAAAAGACACATGCTATAGTATACTGTTTAGAATGACCTGAAATAGTAATAAAATACACATGCTATAGTATAATGTTTAGAATGACCTGAAATAGCATTAAAATACACATACTATAGTATAATGTTTAGAATGACCTGATATAATATTGAAATTCACATACTATAGTATACTGTGAAGAATGACCTGAAATAGTAATAAAATACACATACTATAGTATCGTGTTTAGAATGACCTGAAATAGTAATAAAATACACATCCTATAGTATAATGTTTAGAATGACCTGAAATAGCATTAAAATACACATACTATAGTATAATGTTTAGAATGACCTGATATAATATTGAAATTCACATACTATAGTATACTGTTTAGAATGACCTAAAATAGCATTAAAATTACATACTATAGTATCGTGTTTAGAATGACCTGAAATAGTAATAAAATACACATGCTATAGTATAATGTTTAGAATGACCTGAAATAATATTGTAATTCACATACTATAGTATACTGTTTAGAATGACCTGATATAATATTGAAATTCACATACTATAGTATACTGTTTAGAATGACCTGAAATAGTAATAAAATACACATGCTATAGTATACTGTTTAGAATGACCTGAAATAGTAATAAAATACACATGCTATAGTATAATGTTTAGAATGACCTAAAATAGTACACATGCTATAGTATACTGTTTAGAATGACCTAAAATAGCATTAAAAACACATACTATAGTATCGTGTTTAGAATGACCTGAAATAGTAATAAAATGCACATGCTATAGTATAATGTTTAGAATTACCTGTAATAGTAGTAAAATACACATGCTATAGTATAATGTTTAGAATGACCTAAAATAGTAATAAAATACACATGCTATAGTATACTGTTTAGAATTACCTGATATAGCATTAAAATACACATACTTTAGTATAATGTTTAGAATGACCTGAAATAGTAATAAAATACACATGCTATAGTATACTGTTTAGAATGACCTGAAATAGTATTAAAATACACATACTTTAGTATAATGTTTAGAATGACTTAAAATAGCATTAAAAACACATACTATAGTATCGTGTTTAGAATGACCTGAAATAGTAACAAAATACGCATGCTATAGTATAATGTTTAGAATGACCTAAAATAGCATTAAAATACACATACTATATTATAATGTTTAGAATGACCTGATATAATATTGAAATTCACATATTATAGTATACTGTTTAGAATGACCTGAAATAGTAATAAAATACACATGCTATAGTATACTGTTTAGAATGACCTGAAATAGTAATAATATACACATACTTTAGTATAATGTTTAGAATGACCTGAAATAGTAATAAAATACACATGCTATAGTATGATGTTTAGAATGACCTGAAATAGTAATAAAATACACATGCTATAGTATAGTGTTTAGAATTACCTGAAATAGCATTAAAATACACATACTTTAGTATAATGTTTAGAATGACCTGAAATAGAAATAAAATACACATGCTATAGTATACTGTTTAGAATGACCTGAAATAGCATTAAAAAACACATACTATAGTATAATGTTTAGAATGACCTGATATAATATTGAAATTCACATACTATAGTATACTGTTTAGAATGACCTGAAATAGTAATAAAATACACATGCTATAGTATACTGTTTAGAATGACCTGAAATAGTAATAAAATACACATACTTTAGTGTAATGCTTAGAATGACCTTAAATAGTAATAAAATACACATGCTATAGTATACTGTTTAGAATGACCTGATATAATATTGAAATTCACATACTATAGTATACTGTTTAGAATGACCTGAAATAGTAATAAAAGACACATGCTATAGTATACTGTTTAGAATGACCTGAAATAGTAATAAAATACACATACTATAGTATAATGTTTAGAATGACCTGAAATAGCATTAAAATACACATACTATAGTATAATGTTTAGAATGACCTGATATAATATTGAAATTCACATACTATAGTATACTGTGAAGAATGACCTGAAATAGTAATAAAATACACATACTATAGTATCGTGTTTAATATGACCTGAAATAGTAATGTAATACACATGCTATAGTATAATGTTTAGAATGACCTGAAATAGCATTAAAATAAACATACTATAGTATAATGTTTAGAATGACCTGATATAATATTGAAATTCACATACTATAGTATAATGTTTAGAATGACCTGAAATCGTAATAAAATACACATGCTATAGTATACTGTTTAGAATGACCTGAAATAGTAATAAAATTCACATGCTATAGTATAATGTTTAGAATGACCTGTAATGGTAATAAAATACACATACTATAGTATAATGTTTAAAATTACCTAAAATAGAAATTAAATGCACATGCTATAGTATACTGTTTAGAATTACCCGAAATAGCATTAAAATACACATACGTTAGTGTAATGTTTAGAATGACCTGAAATAGTAATAAAATACACATGCTATAGTATAATGTTTAGAATGACCTGAAATAGTATTAAAATACACATACTTTAGTATAATGTGTAGAATGACCTAAAATAGCATTAAAAACACATACTATATTATCGTGTTTAGAATGACCTGAAATAGTAATAAAATACACATGCTATAGTATAATGTTTAGAATGACCTAAAATAGCATTAAAATACACATACTATAGTATAATGTTTAGAATGACCTGATATAATATTTTTCAGAGACTCTGAAGGTTTTTTGGGTGGACTTTACTTTTTGAAATCTTTCACTTCAACAGATTACGAGAAGGTTTAATTCCTTTGGAAGAAAAGAACCAAAGTGTTGGGTGTGAAATTTGTGAGCTGAGCTACTTTTTAACTGAACATTGTCTTAAATCTACTTTATCACAAAGGAGAGGAAGCAGAAGTAGTCAGTGTGGCGTCGCTCAGTAACATAAAGCATTTTCACATTAAGAAATTAAAGATGGAAGAAGGAAGTTTGTTGTTGTCTTTGATATTTTGACCCTTAAAAGTGGATTTCTGTGAGTTACTTTAGCAAATGTTTGTTCCAGGCATGGTGCTGTCGGTGTTCGTCATGCTGCTGCTGACCGTCCTCTTTGAACTGCTTAAAGCCTGGAGGCTGTGGCTGGAGAGCGGCGTTCCGCTACATCATCCTGCCGACGCCGTTGCCTCCAGTCTCAGTGAGAGCTCCACCGGGTTAGAAACCAGCCCCTCTGAGAGCTCACTGACCCCCATCTAGTCCCGGCCTCGGACCACAAACAAGTCAGAATTTTAGGATTTCATTTATTAAAACCATCATTGTGACATTTATTCTGAAAAGGAAATTTGTTGCAAATAATGAATTTGTCTGTTTAAAATCAGATTGAGGGTTTTAGGGTTTTTTGGGACATCGGCTGCATTTTAACTTTGGTTCCTACAGCCTGTAACAAAAACTCAGTTAAATAACTAAAAAAAAGATAAGATTAGCAGCAGCTGGAGGCCGATACGCCTCTCAGGTCATGCTGTCTAGCTAATGTTAAAGGTATGAGGACCGAAAATGAGTGAAGAAGCAGCCAAACTCTAAAAGATCTTCATAAACCCTGAAGTAGCTTTGACCCAGACCACATTTTATTAAAGATCGGTAGAAATCACGATTATGAAGAAACGTTTCCTCAGCACCTTTAAAGGTGTGGTTCACTCGTTTAGTCAATGCATTTGCAGTGGTCTCTAGAAGGAATGAATGCCTTGCAGGCCGAACTCGGGGCCTAACAAAGCCCACAAACCTGTCTCAGCAGCAGTGTTGCTTTCGTTAGCGAAAACGCTAACGACTTGATTTAATTGACGCCCCTTCTTTTCATAAGTAATACGAGATGCTGACGAGCTAAAAATAGATCTTTGGTGACTAAAACATGACGAGGTGAACGGGAGTTTTCGTTAACGAGCCGAGACTAGACTAGAAGAGCTGAGACTAGACTAGACTAGACGAGCCGAGACTAGACTAGACAAAAACTATGCATTTTAACCCAACAACATCACCATTTAAGCCCATCTAGATGTTCATGAGCAGGACTGGTTATTTATATTAATTCTGTGAAAACGCTGCAATCTGTGGAAAAACATTACTGCATTTAAGTAGGTGGACTTTTCCACAATATACATTTAAATTTCCTAAGATGGAGATCTGACAACTCATAAGAAATGAAACACATTTCTTTATTTCTACTTAAATATTGTGTAGAATACTCTTTATGCTCTCTAAGAGTCTATTCTGGTAAGGAAATAAAATCATATATTTATTTTGTGAAAATCTACAGCATGATGCACAGTAGATAGTATACACAATATTGTTATGATCTAAGTAAAAATATGATACCAGTCTGAGGGGTATTGTTTTACTAAATCTGGGGCAGCTGAGATTTTGCTCCATAGCCATAAAATAAATGATGTTGGTATGAAACTCACTCCAGCAGCTCAGAGTTCACGTCTGGCCTATAAATGCATTTGTTAGAGAATAAAACTGTTTAATGTTTTGTAAAATTCAAAACAAATGTCTTTGTCCAATAAAACTGAGATGCCCGCCAAAACCAACACTGCTCAGCAGGCCGAGTCTGCACCATCACAGCAGCCTCAGATACAGGATCTGGAGTCTTATTTCTTGATATTTGGTCATCTCACCTCGGATTGGATAACAGCCACACGACTCTACCACTAAACAGTAACGTGGATGTTTTATCTCTACAAATAAGACGAGCCTGGGGGAGTTCTGCCGTGAGGTGAAGCTGCTAATGCTAATGGTTAGCTTAAAGTAGCCGAGACAGCTGCTGCTGATTACCGGATGTTAAAAGGAAAACAGCCTTCCCTGTCATGAGTCCATGAATGTAAGTGACAGGGTGACGTAGATCTGTCAGGCTTTTCTAATCTTAGAGTTTCACCATCTGTTTTCTGTCAGAAGCTGCTGCAGGAGATAGGTGTAGGAGACTATTTTCATGTTCACTCTGCATGAAAAACTCAGAGTGACCCATTAGAAACTGTCTCAGTCAACCTTTAAGCCATCAGTAGCTGAGCAGGCTTGTTTTAATTCACTGGTCTCCTCCTCCTCAGATGGACGCTGCATGTCCTCCAGACGGTCCTCCACGTGCTGCAGGTGACCCTGGGCTACATGCTGATGCTCTGCGTCATGTCCTACAACTCTTGGATCTTCATCGGGGTCGTCGTGGGCGCTGCCCTCGGCTATTTTATCTCATTTCCTCTCGTAGAACGTATGTCCTGCTACGGCTCGCTCAAAGAGTGACGGAAAGACACGAGCAGAAGTTTTTATTTAGCTAAAAAGGCTCACGTGGAAAATGAGCTGTAGGAGAGAAACCTGTGTGTGTGTGTGTGTGTGTAAGGTTTAGTTTATATAAACTTCATTTCCTACACTTTTACAACTCATGCCTTCAGTAATGTTTTAACAACAAATGTTGCTCAAAAATGTGTTTTTGCTGCTTAAAAATGAGCATTTTCTGTTCTGAAAGTGGGAATAATTCTTAAATCTAAAAGCTAATTTGCACTCAGATTTCCTGTCAGATGTTGAAACTGATGAGTCGTTTTTTCCATCGGGAGACGTGTTCCTGCTTTTATCAGCTGACGCCAATAAAATGTTTGCTTAAAAAAACACTAAGAACATCTGATCGTGACGCAACATTTCTGTGCTTTTGTGACAAAATAAAGAACAAAAGCTGTTGAAATCGTTTTATTTCATTCTTAAATATAGTTTGTTGTTTTTGTAGGAGGAAAGGTCTACGGTTTGTTTTGCTGCACAACAATAAATAAAAGAAAACAGTGATCTTGAGTTTAAATCCTGGTTATTGTGTGTTTGTTAAATAATCATGGAGGGTATGATTATTAGTGTTAAACCTTCACATCACAGCATGTTTTACTTTTACTTAAATATAATTGGACCTTTGTACCAAACTACTTTGTTTAAAATGTTCCTTTTATAATAATTTAATGATTTCTTGGTACTTATTTACAATCAGTTTGCTTATTTTTCTCCCATTTTTAGTGACTAGACAATAAATCTTGTCAGCTGTCCTGAAAAACGAATCTTTACTTTCACGCCAGAATAATGGTTTGACACGAAGACGAGCATTAAAGCCTAATAATTTATAATAAAAAAAAACCTCTAGATGATGGGCAGAGAATAAAAACTAATAAACTGAATTAAAAAAACAATAAAGAAACTTTCAAAAAAAGTAACTTTCCCCACAGATCAAACATTTCCCTTTTAAAACATCCTAAACTGATTGTGTTGAAACATGGAGGCCACTTGCAACAATGAGAAGTGCTTTCAGAAACAACTCCGCACAAAAACACAAGCAGGAGAAAGATGTGGTTAGTTTGATTATAGCGCCCTCTGCTGTCCACGTGGAGACAGGACAATGATCAAATGACCATAAATTAGACTCGGAGCAGGATTTAAAGTCATATTTGAGCTCCGGCTCGCTGAGCTGAGAGATCCGCTCTTAGAGTAAAACAAAAGTTCATGCTGTGGTTTTTCTGTTGGCGTCAGAGAAGCATCTTCCTACATGAGCATAGGTTCCACTGGCACAGCGTCGGCCATCTTGGCCTCTCCATTAGGGCCGTTTTTGATTGGCTCAGACTCACTCTCATTTAGCCCCTCATTGGTCGGTGACTGGAAGCCGCTGTCATTGCGTGATCCACAGTCCGTCGCCTGTGGTTGGGAATCGTTATCGGATTCTGCCGTCGATGCCTCGGCGGGCTGCTCGCCATCTTCATCCTGCACCGCCAGCTCCATGTCCTCGATGGCTTTCTGAATTGCAGCTTCCTCTTCAGTGACTCTCTCCTTCTGGCTTCCCATTAGCTCCCGTAGGATCGTCTGCGGGGACGACTTGTCTCGTACGGACCTCCTGGGGTTGTCCTCGACAATGGTGGTGACATGTGTGACCTGCTCCTGCACCCCGTCCTCCATGGTGATGGTGCCTGTGGTCGTCTCTGTCCCACTGACTACATCAGCCTGCTTCTCCTCTGACTCTGGCAGCTCCACCTCCAGCATCGGATTGATCAGGTCCCTGATTTCATCCACACTGTCAGGGGACTTCGGATCCTCGGATGGATCCAACTCCTCCTCTGCCTCTTCATCTTTAGATTCAGGAATATCCTCCTCAGGGATGAGCTCAACCCCCGGGACCTCCAGGCAGGACTCATAGGGAAGAGGCAACCCTTCCAGCTGTATCATTGACACGACCTGCCTCCGTCTTCTCCCAATACCTACTCCTTCGGTACTGCTGCCCATGGACCCCACCACTTCATCACCTCCAAACTTTGTTGCCCAGTCCACCTGAGGAGTGTCTTCAAGAAGATGCAGGTTGGGGTCACTGTTGGTCAGAACCATGCTGTCTCTGTAGAGATTGTGTTTCCTCTGGACAGCCGCTTCCTTCACAGCTGAACACAACAAGAAGCAAACATGTTAGAAAACCCAATCACGGTACCACCACAGCTTCAACGGCATGAAGTTATCTAGTCCTCACCCATCATTGTTTCTTTTGTGACTGATTGCAGGACCACCTCCTCATACAGGTTTTCAACTAGAAGGAAACGGGAGAAATCCTCAAAGATCATCTCCTTGAAGCGAGGCAGCTCCTGGGGAGATGGAGGGAGGTGAGGGTCACAAACCTTCCAGCGTTCCGACACCAAGGTGCTTCACAGACAATAAAACTGATAAAACAAACCAATCACACTAAAACAGCAACACAAGTTATATGAAAAAGTATTAAAATACACATACTATAGTATAATGTTTAGAATGACCTGATATAATATTGAAATTCACATACTATAGTATACTGTTTAGAATGACCTGAAATAGTAATAAAATACACATGCTATAGTAAACTGTTTAGAATGACCTGAAATAGTAATAAAATACACATGCTATAGTATAATGTTTAGAATGACCTGTAATAGTATTAAAATACACATACTATAGTACAATGTTTAGAATGACCTAAAATAGCATTAAAAACACATACTATAGTATCGTGTTTAGAATGACCTGAAATAGTAATAAAATACACATGCAATAGTATGTTTAGAATGACCTGTAATAGTATTAAAATACACATACTATAGTACAATGTTTAGAATGACCTAAAATAGTATTGAAATACACGTACTATAGTATCGTGTTTAGAATGACCTGAAATAGTAATAAAATACACATGCAATAGTATGTTTAGAATGACCTGTAATAGTATTAAAATACACATACTATAGTACAATGTTTAGAATGACCTAAAATAGTATTGAAATACACGTACTATAGTATCGTGTTTAGAATGACCTGAAATAGTAATAAAATACACATGCAATAGTATGTTTAGAATGACCTGTAATAGTATTAAAATACACATACTATAGTACAATGTTTAGAATGACCTAAAATAGTATTGAAATACACGTACTATAGTATCGTGTTTAGAATGACCTGAAATAGTAATAAAATACACATGCAATAGTATGTTTAGAATGACCTGTAATAGTATTAAAATACACATACTATAGTACAATGTTTAGAATGACCTAAAATAGTAATAAAATACACATACTATAGTATACTGTTTAGAATGACCTGAAATAGCATTAAAATACACATACTATAGTATAATGTTTAGAATGACCTGATATAATATTGAAATTCACATACTATAGTATACTGTTTAGAATGACCTGAAATAGTAATAAAATACACGTGCTATAGTATACTGTTTAGAATGACCTGAAATAGTATTAAAATACACATACTTTAGTATAATGTTTAGAATGACCTAAAATAGCATTAAAAACACATACTATAGTATCGTGTTTAGAATGACCTGAAATAGTAATAAAATACACATGCTATATTATACTGTTTAGAATGACCTGAAATAGTATTAAAATACACATACTATAGTACAATGTTTAGAATGACCTAAAATAGTATTGAAATACACGTACTATAGTATCGTGTTTAGAATGACCTGAAATAGTAATAAAATACACATGCAATAGTATGTTTAGAATGACCTGTAATAGTATTAAAATACACATACTATAGTACAATGTTTAGAATGACCTAAAATAGTATTGAAATACACGTACTATAGTATACAGTTTAGAATGACCTGAAATAGTAATAAAATGCACATGCTATAGTATAATGTTTACAATGACCTGTAATAGTATTAAAATACACATACTATAGTATACTGTTTAGAATGACCTGAAATAGTAATAAAATGCACATGCTATAGTATAATGTTTAGAATGACCTGTAATAGTATTAAAATACACATACTATAGTATAATGTTTAGAATGACCTAAAATAGCATTAAAATACACATACTATAGTATCGTGTTTAGAATGACCTGAAATAGTAATAAAATACACGTGCTATATTATAATGTTTAGAATGACCTAAAATAGCATTAAAATACACATACTATAGTATCGTGTTTAGAATGACCTGAAATAGCATTAAAATACACATACTATAGTATAATGTTTAGAATGACCTAAAATAGTATTAAAAACACATACTATAGTATCATGTTTAGAATGACCTAAAATAGTTTTAAAATACACATACTATAGTATAATGTTTAGAATGCCCTAAAATAGCATTAAAATACACATACTATAGTATAATGTTTAGAATGACCTGAAATAGCATTCAAATACATATGCTATAGTACACTGTTTAGAATGACCTGAAATGGTAATAAAATACACATACTATAGTATAATGTTTAGAATGCCCTAAAATAGCATTAAAATACACATACTATAGTATAATGTTTAGAATGACCTGAAATAGCATTCAAATACATATGCTATAGTACACTGTTTAGAATGACCTGAAATAGTAATAAAATACACATGCTATAGTATAATGTTTAGAATTACCTGTAATAGTATTACAATACACATACTATAGTATACTGTTTAGAATGACCTGAAATAGTAATAAAATACACATGCTATAGTATAATGTTTAGAATGACCTGTAATAGTATTAAAATACACATACTATAGTATAATGTTTAGAATGACCTAAAATAGTTAAAAACACATACTATAGTATAACGTTTAGAATAACCAGAAATAGCAATAAAATACACATACTATAGTATAATGTTTAGAATGACCTGTAATAGTATTAAAATACACATACTATAGTATCATGTTTAGAATGACCTGAAATAGTATTAAAATACACATACTATAGTATAATGTTTAGAATGACCTCAATTAAATTTTAAAATACACATACTATAATATCATGTTTAGAATGACCTGTAATAGTATTAAAATACACATACTATAGTATAATGCTTAGAGTGACCTGAAATAGTTTTAAAATACACATATTGTAGTATACCGTTGAGTATTACCTCATATAGTATTAAATACATATACTATAGTATGATGTTTTGTGGGACCTCATATAGTATTAGAATACACATCGTTGAGTACATTTTGCATATTAGTTGTTTATTTTAGTAACTCACGGGTGTACAGGATGGTGCGAGCTGCTGCAGCATGTAGGGGATGATTATCTGCAGTAAGGCCTCTCTGAAGAACTTCTTACGCACCGTGCTGCTGTCATAATCATATTTCTGATGGTAGAAATGAAGAAAAGACAATTAAAGTCAAAGTTATTTGACCCATCCCATGGGGGAGCGGTGAGCTGCAGACACAGCCGCGCTCGGGAACCGTTTGGTGGCTTAACCCCCCCAATCCAACCCCTTAATGCAGATTGTCAAGCAGGGAGGCACTCTACCACTAGGCCACTGAGCTGGTTATATGGTTCTATAAAACCATAAAGTCAACATTCATCTAGTATTTTTCTCTATGTGTCTGGTTTACCTTGATAACTCTGTCCTGACATTTGTGGATGGTTTTGCAAACGTCCTCTTCTCCCTGGTCCTTCAGCGACTGCTGGAGCAGCTGCTCAAAGGTGTAAACTGCGTTGTCCATTTGCTGACAACGTAAACACAAAATACTCACTGAAATAAAAGCATCTTTACCTAAAGCAATACTCTTCTAGTCCTGCAGGTGGCAGCAGAGACGTCACCACAGACAGGAGGGTTTGTGCTGCCAACGCCTCACCTGCCTCATCAGGATCTGAGCTCTGCTGATGAACACGGAGGGGCTGGAAACATCAAACCGCTGCTGCAGCCCCTCCAGGTTTAGCTGCTCCATCTTCTCATAACAACTCTGCATCTTCATGGGATGGAAGGCCAGCATGGACAACCTCTCCAGTTGCTGAGGGACACAGGACATTAACAAAGACGGAGCTCATTTTTGGTGATTAGTCACAGAGGGCAGCTCCCTGACACTCCCTGTCCTCTAATTTAAGATCAACACATTCCTTCTGCACTTCATGAACCTTCTTAAACACATCAGCAGGCAGACTCACTTCTCCCACTTCCTCTTTGCTCCCTCTATTGAGGGCATTCTTGCTGATGTCCACCAGTTCCTTGAAGAAGACATCCCTGACCTCAGAGAAGCCCCGACTGGTGGGCTCCATCAGGGCTTCCAGAATGGAGCTGATGTAGGGCTGGACGTTGGTGCGGAGGACCTGATCGGCTTTGGGCAACACCAGAGCTGCATTTGAGCAGAGAACATAAACAAACTCTGAATATTTACATCCAGACTGACCGAACCCCACACCAGAGAGGAACATGATCGTATTACAAAAGGAAATGTGGTTCTGAGCTTCTACAAAACACTGCTGGAATGCAGTTCCTCCACTTGAGCCGAATAGAAACAAAACTGAGCCGCATGCCCAGAGCTCACTTTGTAAAAGAAAAGAGACAAAGAGAGATTTAAACTCAAAGCTGCGAGGACGGAAATAAAGGTTCAGGATGTGAGACACGTCAGATGTAACCTTATTAAAGTTAAATGTATGAAGAAAGTAATCAGAAACCAGAGAAAGCTCAGCCCCATCTCAGAGAGGCAAGCGGAGGAGGTCATGTTGCACGACACGGTGAGCACGCATGGAGCTGAGACATTTTACACAGAACGCTGGTTTCAAAGCCTCTCAGGCGTGAGGAGAGGGAGACCTGCAGGTCATGATCTAGTTTAAGAAGGTAACTCTTCTTATTAGTGAAGGTCTTTCAGCCACACCCTTTATTCTCTTGCATTGTGACATCACCTGGAGCCTCACCCAGAATTAAAAATCAATTATTTTGTCAAATTTTACTTCCAAACTGACAGATTTCCTTGTAACCCTTTGAAGTGATCTCCATTATTCAGCCTTTTCACCCTTTTTCAGTCCAGTTACTGATCATTCTGTGGGTGTTGCTCAATGTCAAGGCGCCTGGCCTTGCGAGGCGATGTCTAGCAAGGCCAGGCGCCTTGCTTACGAGGACACGGTCGTTCCTTGGTCCAAGAAAACGGTTAAATGGAACAGACTTGCGTCACGTGACCGCGGCTCCCACGGCGATCACTTAACATCATGTGACACGGGAGATAACGTTATATTTTATACGTATTAGTTTCAATATAAATATATAACGAGGCTTTTACGTTTTAAATTGTGTATATGTTTATTAAATTAAATATATAAGCCAGTTACTACCCGCTAGCCACCGAAGCTGCAACTACTAAGCTACTAACCAACCATAGATAACTTCTTTGGATCTAAAAAAAACATTTTAAATTAGCTGACTTACTTTTAAACTTGAAATTTGTCCCGAAGTAGCTGCCGGCTTCTGATCCGTCGTCCTTTTGAAAATACTGCGGTGTATTCTGGGTAATTTTTGACCAAGGCTAGGCTACAAGACACCTCCCGTGTATCCTCGCTCAGCTAGCTAAACGGCTAACAAACGGAGAACACACGCCTCGGTAGAACATGAACATTGGAACACGTCTTGGCGGCTCCTGATGACGTATCTCCTAGGCAACCGGGGCGGGGCCAAGACATCAAGGCAGGTTCCTTGGCATTGAGAAACACCCCTAGACCTATCTTTGTTTAGTCGGCTTCTACATTCTTCCTTTTGACTCATCCAGTCACAAAACAGCGATAGGCCTGTACTGAAGGCACACAACAGCCAGGTTTGTGTTGCATTCTGGGAGGACACGCAAACATCAGTGGCTAACGACTAGCTCCTAGCTAGCTGAAAATAAAGCAAGGGTTTCGTTAGTCGACTGATATCTGGACAGATGACTCGATTTATCAAGTCTGACTCGTTAAAACACAAGAGATCAAATAGTTGATGGACCGCTCAGGGAGGGGGGGTGGGGGGTGAGAGCGTGTTCTCAGCTTGCTTAGGGTCAGAACACAAAACCTTCTTCCTGGATTTAGCTCCGCCCCCAGCACCAATCAGCAGGTTCTAACCTGGTTTGCGTTAGTGTTTTCTCTGTAACAAAACAAAGTGAAGCTCAGGAAAATTACGCAACCTAACTAAGTCATGACCTCATTCAGATGGGAGGAGCCAAACTAACCAACCCTGAGTTGGACCTTTTGCAGAATCTTTTCAAAAGTACTAAAGATAGAGAAACGTTATGATTTCCAAAGAAAACCTGGATCAGGTTCATTTCTGTTCACCTGCTTCACATTATAGGTGCAATATTTCCTCTTCTGTCCTCAGCACACTCACACAGCCATTGTGGTCGGTGGCAAGGACCAAACATGAGTAGAAAGCAGCAAAGGTCTGAAGAACAACCTGAAACCACCTCTAGTTGTTACCTCTGATCTTGCTGCAGACGTGTTCTTTAGAGGTGATGAGTTGGTCCATGTCAGTTCTCAGCCGGGCGTCTAGTGGAGCCCTCTCAGCCTCGCTGGCTTCCACCAGAGCCGCATACTGACGGTTGGTCTGAGACAACACCTGCTTGTACACCGCACCAGAGATCTGGAGAAGAAAATAACAATCTGAAGATGTTTTGACTCCTGTTTCTTTTTGGAGGGACCGGAACTCACCAACATCCAGTTCCTCTGCCTCTGCTGCATCTTCCCCTTCAGACGAGGGCCGATCACATCTCTCAGCTCAGGCTGGAGCGTCTCCATCACCAGATTGGCCAAAATCTGGACACAAATAAAACACAGAGGTCAGGTTTTAGTTTCTAAGTTCATAAATGTGTCCAAGGACGATGTTTTTTCAATAGTTACATTTATAAACTGACTTCTGCTTTTAGAGGCTGCCAGCTCAATCGCTCATCACCACGAGTTACACCGTAGTTTCTATGGCAACAGACCCCTGTGACACACCAAGTTTTATCTACATAGGTGTGTGTGTGTGTGTGTGTGAATACATACAGATACATGGAGTTATGATGAATGAATGAATGAATGAATGAATGAATGAATGAATGAATGAATGTATAGCACCTCTCAGAGTAAGGACTCCAAAGCGCTTTACACTACAGTGCATCTTTGGTGTGTCCTTGCTGTGTTTAGTTTCAAATTCCATCTTTCAGTTTGTTTTAAAACACAGAAAAGGTTTATTTACCTGCAACGTTTCATTTGCGGCTCCAAAGATCATCAGGCTGATGCTGATGGTGGCGTCACTCCCTTCATTTATCCGCGGGCAGCAGAGGACGTTGTCACCCTCTACTACCTGTTCTCCGCTCTCCGATGATGCAGTCCCATGCGCGGTCCAACGAGTAAACTCCATCGTCCCTGTTCATGGTCCCACATCCACGTCTCCTCATCTCAATAGCTTCTTTTATCCATCTTTAGTATTTCTGTTGTTCGGTGTTTATGATCCTTGTGTTGTCCCGGTCCATTATATGGTTTTCTCTTGTGCAGTGATCTGTTACGGCTGACTTCTTTATTGTGCTTTCTACTTCATGTTTTGCTGCTCTTGTGTGTTTTCTACTTGTTTCTTTCTCGCACTCCTTTCTATGTTCTATTGTTCGTGTGTTGAGTTGGTGTCCGGTTTCTCCTATGTATGTTTTATTGCAGAGTTTGCATGGGATTTCGTAAACGACTCCACATTTAAGTCCAGCTGGTATCTTGTCTTTTGGGTGCACTAGTCTGTTTCTAACTGTTGTGTATGGTTTTGTTGGAGTGTTTATGTTGTGTTTTTTCATTGTTGCTCTTATTTTTTCTGTTATGCCTTTGATGTATGGTAGGGTTATCACTGATAGATATTGGTCTGTGTGTGTTGGTTTCCTGTATGTGTTTATGTTTAGGGTCCCGTCGGTCTGCCTGCTTATTTTCATATCCATAAATGCTATGCTGCCTTCTGTTTCTAACTCATAAGTGAACGTTATGCTGCCTGTGTCGTCCATGTTATTCAAGTATTGTGTTAGTGTTTCTGTTTGTCCTTTTGGTATGATTTCCAGTATGTCGTCTACGTAGCGTTTCTATAGTTTTATTTTGCAGATTGGGGGGCAGTGGCAATGGCTTTTTGTTCCAGGTCTTCCATGAAAATCTGGCACAGGGTGGCTGATAACGGGTTACCCATGGCGAAGCCTTCCAGTTGTTTGTATATTGTGTTATTGTATGTGAAGTAAGTGGAGTTAGCTACCAGTCCTATCAGTTGTGCTATGTCATCTGCTGTGAGGTTTGTTCTTTTGTGTAAAGTTTTGTCTTGTCTGATTCTGTTAACTACTATGTCTATGGTTTGTTGGGTTGGTGTTTTTGTGAACAGGGATGTGACGTCGTGTGAGAGGAGTATGTCGTTGTCTTCTATTGTAATCTCCTTTAGTTCTTTTACCAGTTCTATGCTGTTTTTGCAGTGTTGATCTGTGTTTCCTAATAAAGGGCTGATGATTCTGCTGATATCTCTTGCCATGTTGTATGTTGGTGTACGTATGCTGTCTACTATTGGTCTAGCGGTGTTTTGTTTGTGTATTTTTGGCGTTCCATATATTCTTGGTGTTATGCTCGCCGTGGGAATCCAGTGTTTTTACATTTTTTCTGTTATTTTTGCCTTTTTCTTGCAGTGGCTTCAGTCATTTTTCATGTTTTTCTTAATGTTTTCTGTTGGGTCTTTTTTAAGAATTTTGTATGTATTTTTGTCCTCTAGCATCTGTTTCATCTGTTGTTTATATTTTTCTCTGTCCATAACTACTGTAGTTCTTCCTTTGTCTGCCGGTAGAATAATTATCTGTTCATTTTTGGATAAAGCTGTCATGGCTGATTGTTCTTCTTTTGTAATATTGCTGTGTTGAATTTGGCTGTTTTTTAATATCCCAACTACGTTATTTCTGAGTTCTGCCTTCTTTCCCTCATCTGTGATCTGTTGACATGCTAGGCAATAAAACATACGTAGGAGAACCCGGACGCCAACTCAACACACGAACAATAGAACATAGAAAGGAGTGTGAGAAAGAAACAAGTGGAAAACACACAAGAGCAGCAAAAGAAGAAGTAGAAAGCACAATAAAGAAGTCAGCCATAACAGATCACTGCTTAAGAGAAAACCATATAATGGACTGGGACAACACAAGGATCATAAACACCGAACAACAGAAATACTAAAGATGGATAAAAGAAGCTATCGAGATAAGGAGGCGTGGATGTGGGACCATGAACAGGGACGATGGAGTTTACTCGTTGGATCGTGCATGGAACTGCATCATCGGAGAGGGGAAAGCGGGCAGCAGAGGGCGACAACGTCCTCTGCTGCCCACAGATAAATGAAGGAAGTGACGCCACCATCAGCGTCAGCCTGATAATGTTTGGAGCCGCAAACGAAACGTTGCAGGTAAATAAACCTTTTCTGTGTTTTAAAAAGTACTAAAAGATGGAACTACAGTGTATCATTCACCCATTCACACACTGATGGTGATGAGCTACGATGTAGCCACAGCTGCCCTGGGGCGCACTGACAGAGGCGAGGCTGCCGAGCACAGGCGCCACCGGTCCCTCCGACCACCACCAGCAGGCAAGGTGGGTTAAGTGTCTTGCCCAAGGACACAACAGCAGAATTCTCTGTCCAGAGCCGGGATCGAACCTGCAACCTTCTTATTACTGGACAACCCGCTCTACCTGTTGAGCTACTGCCACTATGGCCTCATTGTGTCAATCTAATAATGGCCTTTTCTGATCTGTTGGTTTAAAAAACTCTTGGACCAAATTTTAGCTCAATATTAGAAAAATTCAGAGTTTGAATTCTCATGTCAGCCGACGGACATTTAGAACCGGACCGAATTTAAAACGTAAACGTTTGCAGATCTGCATAAGTAATTGCCTAATGAAATGTATTTAAATGACCATGATCTCATGTGCTTTTATTTTTGCATTCTTGGTCACTTTTGTACTCCTTTGCTATCTGTCGGAGCGTTGGTAACGCAAACATCTCCCCGCTGTGGGATCAATAAGTCTTATCTTATCTCGTCATTGATCCAGTAAGGTGCATAAAACACATCCAGGAAGTTTTATTCTCCACTAAACCGTAAATGAACATTTTTAATGTTTTGCTAATTAATTTGGTACAAAATGGTAATAATCTATAGTGAATTATTAATAATAAAGTAATAAACAATGCTTAACTTTTTATTCAAACATCTGCCTATTTTAGATAGACTGAACCCCAGGAGGACACCAGGTTTTCTGCTAGTTAAGGGAAAAAATGCTTTCTATCAGTTAAACTGTCTACATTTATGACTAGTAGGACAATAGAAGGAGAGATTATTAATCTGGGTGCTTCCTACGCAACCAGAATAAGTTCAGGATTAAACTGAACACTGAGAAGCTCCACAGCTGCAGCAGACGGAGACCTGAATGAATGCCTCGGGTGTCTGCAAGTTCAAAGATATGTTCCTGCATGTTTGCCTTGCCTCACCTTTTGCCCTGAAGGAATTCTCACAGTTATCTGTTTACGCTCATATTCAAAACACAGGATTATTATGGGATGTTTCCACTCATACATTCATGCTCTCAGATCTTGATTCAAATTCTGTGTAAAGAGCAGCAGCAACAACAACGGCGCCAATAAAAATTAGTCGCCCAATTAAAGCTTCGTCAAGAAACGCCGAGCATGTTTTTAAACCAGACACTTGGTGCCGTTTTGATCCCAGTAGGAAACTTTTAAGGAGGAATTTGAAGAGTTTCCTTAACGGGAAATATCTGGAGAGTCAAACTAAATCCCAAAGGACATTTCACTGGAACTTTGCTTTAGAAAACAAGACACAACTATTGTTGAATACTTGATTTGAGGCCTAAATTTGATTTTTGTTAAAAGACAAAAACCTTAAAGGAGACATGTGATGGCGTTTTTCTATAATAGTTCTGTAAAACCTGTTTATAACGTTCTTTGCACTAGATTCCTCTCACACGAAGCTAATTTAGTGGTTTCATTCTCGACCATTTTTCAGTACTTTAGAATGACCTGTTTTAGAAAGTAAGCTGAAACTGGCCACGCCCACAGATCCCGACTGGCTGCAATAAGTTTAGAAATTTGGATATCCACAAGGGGGTCAATGTAGAGCCGCTGTTGCTGCAGCTACAACTGTCCTACAGGTGAAAGGTCGTTTTATACACTGTGTTCTCCGTTTGTGACATCACTAACGAGGACTTTTTGAAACGGCTTGTTTTAGGCACATTAATCCTAAAACAAACGCTGACACTCTAGTTTTTGTAGGCAGTGGAGACCCACATGGCAAAAGGTGGGTTTTCCATAAAAGGTAAACAAAGAAATAAATAGTTGTTTTCTAAAGAACTTATTTTTCATTATTTATTAGTTTTGCGGTTTAGCTTTATTAAAGAGCAGGTTCACTGAGAAACCATTTTTTACTTATTTTTTTAATTGATCAGTCCCTTGAATGTTCCATGCAGACTGAACATGAAAATAGTCTCCTACACCTATCTCCTGCAGTAGCTTCTGATAGAAAACAGACGGTGAAACTCTGGGATTAGAAAATCCTGACAGATCTACGTCACATGGTAGATTAACATTCGACAGAGAAGGCTGTTGTTGGTTTAGCGTCCAGGAAACAACAGAGAACATCTCGGTTAGTAGCAGCTAACAACTAGCATAAGAAACTCTACCACACAGCAGAACTCCTCCAGACTTGTGTTATTTGTGGAGATAAAACATCAACGTTGCAGTTAGCCAATCAGAGGAGAGACACTGGAGCTTTTCTTCCCCAGAGTACAACTAACATGGATGCGTTCCTGCAAATGTATTAAAAATAAAGTTGACCTTCAAATTAAAATAATGTCCTTTAAAAGCCAGAAATAATTAATATATATTATAAAAGGTATTGGCTCAACTGCAAAATAATCTCTTATTTTATTATTTATGCCCACCAGGGGGCAGCAGACATGTCGGACTGGATATGGCAGGTTTCTGATGAAGGTACTAATCCTGATGCTCCATCTGGAGGCTTTCAGTAAATAAATAAACTACAGGCCACTTCAACCCGTCTTTATCTGAAATGCACTGGAACATTTTCTCAGAGTCATTAACGCTGGGATGTCCGTGGATTGTTTGTGTTGTGGGGGTGGGTGAGCTTTTGTTAGGGAACTACAGATAAACAGCTGGGAACAACGTTTGCAGGAAAACAAACTGATAAACAACATGAAGAAAAAAGCTTTGGCAGAGAATGAAAGGAGCGGAGATCCAGAGTTGTGTTTGACCCTGGTTGTTTATGGAAGATGGGATCCGAAGATTCAGAGCACACTCATTCGTGTGTGTGTGTGTGCGTGTGCGTGTGCGTGCGCGCGTGTGTGTGTTCACAAGAGCTACACATACAGAGAAAACCTCTGTTTTCTGCTCCTTTTCTGATTGGTTCTTGAAAACCTCCCCTGCTGTTTCACCTGAAGACGTCGCCTGAGCCGCGTCGCGTGGATCCTTTAATCAGGGCGTGACCCGTTAGGCACAGAGAAGACCAGGTTCACTCTGAGTTGGTGTGGCAGAGATGCTTACGGAGAGCTGCAGCTTTCTGATGTTTTTTATGAATGACTGATAATTCTCACCTGAGGAGGAGCTCCACACATCAGGTCCCAGGTGCCGTAGTGCCCTTGAGCTTGTCTGTAAAGCCTCACGGAGTCGGTGAAGGCAGGGGTTTGAACCGGATCTTCCTCGGACAGACCTGCCGGGCCAAGGAACAACAGTTAAGGATCATTCGTTGTTAAGAATAAAAGGTAAAATAACAGAGAACACTTTTAAATTTAAAAAAGTTCAAATTTTCTAAAACAACAAAAAACAAATGATTAAAAATATAATAAAGTGAAAAATAAAAAAGTACAGAAAACCAGAAAGTTCTAAGGAATGAAGCATAAAGAATAAAAGGAAATAAAACATGAACTTTAAAAAATGTAACGCATACAAAACATACGTTTGAATAAAATGATCAAAAGATGAGATTCTGAAAAACACGAAAGTGAAACTGAACAAAACCCAAAAGACACAAAAATCACATCAATAAAACAATTTTTTCAAAGAACAAAAATTAAAACATTTAAACGACATTTGAAAAAAAATGTATGAAAAACCAAATGAAATATAGATGAGATGCATAGAATAAAAGCACATTTATAATAGTACTAATAGTATTTCAGCATCAGCGTGGCACACGGGACCGTCTTCTTCCTCATTCTTGAAAAGTAAATAAGTAAATTTTACTCATACAGCACTTATCACAGACACAGAACCACAAAGTGCTTCACATAGATCAAAACAAGGATCTCAAAACAGAAATATGTTAACATCAGAAAAAATAAAGTCATAAAATTATAAGTTTTCATAAACAGATGAAAGATTACAAATTTGAGTTAAAAATAAGAAAATTAAGATTTAGGTAAAAGCAGCTTTAAATAAAGGGTCTTCAGCTGTTTTTTAAAGGTGTCCAGACCGTCAGCGCTGTGTACGGATAGAGGAAGATCGTTCCAGAGTCGGGGCGCAACAGTCTGGAAGGAGCATCACCTCCACTTTTATATCTGGTCTTTGGAACTTCTGGAAGGTTCTGGTGGGCGGACCTGAGGGCTCGGGTTGGAGCATAAGGCTTTAACAGGTCAGTAATATAGGGAGGAGCTTGACCATGTAGAGCCCTGAAGGTTCTAGTCAGGACTCTAAAGTTAACGGGTAACCAGTGCAGAGACACCAGAACAGGAGTGATGTGTGCTCTTCTGTTTGCTCCAGTTAGGAGCCTCGCTGCAGAGTTCTGGACCAGCTGAAGGAGGTCCAGGGCTTTTCTGTTAGAACATGTGAAGAGTGTGTTACAGTCATCTAGACGGGAGGAGATAAAGGCATGGAGAACCATTTCTAGTTCATGTTTGGACACCAACCTTCTCAGTTTGGAGATATTTCTTAAGTGATAGAAACCGTTTAGCACCAACGTTTGTGAGTGACCTTCAGGAGACACGGACGGCAGCAGATAAATGACCAAGTTTTAGACTAATCAGGGGAGCCGTGCTCTCAGGGGCGATGATCAGACATTCTGTCGTTTCAGAGTTTAACTGGAGGAAGTTTTCTTCTAGCCAGCTGGTGATCGCTGATAGTTCTGAGTTACCAAAATAAAACTAAACTTGTGCCGTGTTTTTCTTCAGTTTAGATTTTAGTGAATTCAACAGTTTTCGAAACATCTGAGTCACACGTTGTGGGATCAGATCTACACCTTCATGCCTCAGCGATCACACGCCACCGTGTCATCACTTCCACCTCGGAGGACAGTTTACAGAGGGTTGCCATGGTTACCCCCACGGCTCTGACAGCGTACGGTGACACGTGCGTTTGTTCTCACACGGTCGACTTTGAGCTATGAAAATAAATCTGTGGCCGACATCCGCTGCAACTTTTCTCCTCTTAAGGACAAAAAACACGGAAGACGCTGAAATGGAAGTCCCACAAAAATAACGAGAGGACGCAAAGGAGCTCCTAACATCTTTATAATTAGAAGGTTTCCACTCAAAAGTCTTTCTAAAAATAAAAGTGCCCGGTCTGGTCATTTTTGCTCTGTGGCACCAAGAGACAACTCCAGCGGTCTGTTATTGTTGAACGTTTCCCCTTTAATGCGGCTTTAGGGCTGATCTGAGACAGAAAAGGAGGCAAAAGATGGAGACGTTTCCGTTTGTGAAGTTGGATGAAAGTCTCTCAGCAGCAAACCAGAGAGGAGTTCTGTTTGTTTTAAACTCGGTGAAGCACAAGCAGCACTAAGCTTGAGTCAAGCTCTTCTGGCTGCAGCTGGAAGTGTGTGACTAAGCCCACAAAGACAGGAAGTTACCAAGAACTCTGGACCAGGGATGGTGGGGGCAGACAGGAAGCCCTGCTGAAAGGCCCGAGCTTTGGCCTCTTTTTTGTTTTAACTGCACTAAATTTAACAGCCCCGTGGTAAGGGGTCACCAGCGGCCATTTTGAAAGCTGGAGGTCAGATCCAGAGAGAAACATCTGGAGGAGGCAGCAGCAGCAGCAGCAGCCCACATCTCACCGTCCAGATTTCAAACATTTCAACAAGTCAGACAAAAAAAGTCTGCAACTTGAAGCGTCTGTGACCGGGCGTGTCCTCATGCCAAGTCAATCAGACTTTGTCTGTGTCAAAGACAAAATCACTTCTCTGGTATGATAATAAAAGCTCAGGTCAGACTCAGAAACCGGCTCAGCCAACATATAACGTGGAACATATGTAGC
>SSNQ01000206.1:2568440-2599024 GCA_006942095.1 Nothobranchius kuhntae | reverse complement strand
ACATAGCTGCAGGTAGGCCCATACACGCAGAAAAAAGACCCTCTGGCTTTCCAACAGACACGAGTAAACCACCAGAATCAAAGCCTGCTACTCCGGGCTTTTCGGTCTGAACTGGTAACGACTCAGAAGAGAAGCTAAACGGCCGGATGTCATTTAACTTTTCATACGAGGAGACTTTTCTGTTCTTTTGACTTTTAAACTCTGGAGAAAGCTTAGTACCAACCAGGCCTGGATGTCTGTCAGACGGAAGCCACTTTAAACAAGACACTTGGCAGCCCGCCTGGCCCAAAGACACCTGAAGGACTTTTTCACCGTCAGAAACAAACATTTCTGCTCTAATGAGGCAAAGACGGAACCTTTTGGTGTGGATGCAAGGCATCATGTTGGTGGAAACCAGGCACCACTTATCACCAGACCAACAACATCCCTGCAGTGAAGCATGGTGGTGGCAGCATCATGCTATGGGATGGGTTTAGCAGCAGGAATTGGAAGACCAGTCAGGATAGAGGGAATGATGAATGCAGCACGGACATCCTGGAAGAAAACCTGCTCCAGAGTACTTCTGACCTCAGACTGAGGCGACGGCTCGTCTTTCAGCAGGACAACAACACAAACCCTAAGATGTGTGTTCAGGACTACTCTACCAATGTCATTGAGTCTCAGCCACAGCCCAGACTCGAATCTGACTGAACATCTCTGGAGAGATCCAAGCTTTTGGCATCAGAATAAAAATACTTGAGGCTGTAACTGCTGCCGCAGGTGCATCAACAAGGTTTTAAGCAAAGGTTTGGAATAGGGGCAGACCGATCTATCGGTAAATGGTAAATGGTAGCATATTATCCGGACCATAAGTCGCACTTTTTTTCATAGTCTGGCTGGTCCTGTGACTTATATACCAAATTATGCATACCGCGCTGCTGCGGGCCGGCTCCGGTCCAGGTTTCAGCTCCTCTTCCCTGCTGGGAGGGTTTGAAAAACCGCCATCCTCTGCTGGCGACCGTGGCGCGCTGCTGTGCCCCCGTTGTTTATTCTGTTATTGTTACCGGTACTTGTCTTGCAATGTGAAATGCTTGGTCTCAGATTTTGTAAGAAAAATAATAAAATTTCCCCCCAAAATGCGACTTATATGTGTTTTTTCTTCTTCATCATACATTGTATGGCTGGTGCGACTTATACTCCGGAAAATACGGTAAATGGCCTGTATTTGATATAGCACCTTCTAGAGTCCTGGAACCCCCCAAGGCACTTTACAACACAATCAGTCATTCACCCATTCACACACACATTCACGCACACATTCACACACTGGTGGGGATGAGCTACGATGTAGCCACAGCTGCCCTGGGGCGCATCGACAGAGGTGAGGCTGCCGAGCACAGGCGCCACCGGTCCCTCCGACCACCACCAGCAGGCAACGTGGGTTAGGTGTCTTGCTCAAGGACACAACGACAGCGACAGACTGAGCGGGGCTCGAACCTGCAACCTTCCGATTACAGGGCGGGCACTTAACTCCTGTGCCACCGTCGCCCGTAGACCTCTTGTTAGGAATATTCTTATTTCTCAGGTGTTGTTTCTGATTTTTAATAAATTAGCAAACATCTCAATCTTTTGGGGTGTTGTGTGAAGAAATTTGAGGTTCACTTTCATTCATCACTGCTGGATTTTTGTGCTGCAGACAGCTGTTTGGTATCTGTTAGATCTATAATAATACGGAGTAACAGTGATGAGTTTTGAGCTTGCAGCGTGCCACGTACCTGCCCTGTGTACCTGCCCTATAAGAGGGTCAGCAACAGCAACCGGCAGGAAGGTACTTCCAAAGATAAATGAAAAGACTCAGCTTTCCTAAAAACACTTTACAGTTTTCCCATAATGACGTTATTGGAGCTTTTTACTTGTTCAAGCTAGGAAACACGTTTGTGTCGACTTTCAAAACCTAAACTGGTTCATTTTAATTCATTCATATAAACCTGAGAGTCGCTCTGAAAATCCGCCCACATTTTTGTCTGCCTGGCGAGACATTCTTCTGAAGCAGGCGGGATCAGATTACAGCTCCTTTGGCTGGTGTGTGTGTGTGTGTGTGTGTTAATAGAACATGTGGCAGCACTTACCAAAGGCATTTCCCTCCCTGCCTCTGGTTGGTGGTAGCGCGCGATACCTTCCCTGAACTGGAAAAAAACGTTTTTGACGCTTCGTGTCAGGCTTTTATTACAAAAGTGGGTTTGAATCACTTTTAATGACACAACCTCTATGCATGAGTGGGGCTCCCACCAGAGATGGGAATTGTGGCATCAACAAGTCATCTCCATGTCGTGTTTTTGTTCTGCTCAGCAACAGAACCAGGTTCATTCACTGTGCTGATTGAAATCACCTGGTTCAGTTGCAGAGCAGAAGAAAAGCATGGAGATGACTTGTTGATGCCACAATTCTCCATCTCTGGTTTCCACCCCCACCCCTGTATGGTTCCGGTCAATGGAATCAGCCAAAGCCGCGGTGCAATAAACAGCCACTTAAACACACCAGCAGCTGCACACATCTGGACCAGCGTGTAACTCTAGATTGCCGTCTGGGACTGAACGAGAGAATGAACTTGGCTCCTGGTGCATTTGATGTGCAGGTCCTCTGTTCTGATGGAAAACTGAACCAAAACATCACAGCTAGAAATTAAAGCACCAAAACACACAGTCGGCTCGGAGCTCCCCGCCAACCCGGTACCGAAGACCCACACACTGAATTAGCAGACTTCTGTCCACCAACAACACATTTAACAACTTCTGTTTATTTAAAATAAACCATGTCATGTGAAACATAAGGTGACATCACCTGCCTCTCTATGGGGGGGGGTTCCTGTTTCTGTGTAAAAGTAAAAAATAAAATCCTGAACAACCACTGTTCAGAGAAATAGCAATCACACTCCTAAAGACTGATAAGCTAATGACTAGTCTGAACCAGCTGAAACCAAAGTATCATGTGGTCTTCCTTAAGGTGTCCTATGTAACGTGATGAAGGCGCTACTCCACCGAAGGTTATTTACCCTCTCCTCAGATGTCTCTGACACAGAACTAATCTGCATGAGACTGTCTCAAGGTCATGCATTTGCGTCTAAACTGCTTCCTTTCCAGCTCAAGAGAAGAATGAAGACAAAGGACTCTTTCCTTGTAATAAATCAAAGAACTTTATTGTTAATAAAGCTAATCAAACAAAGTGTTAGCCAATAATAAGATGCTGACCGATCTGTGAAATGACAATGTTATGATTAGTAAGTTTAATGAGTAATATGACTTTAGTCTAGCTGCACTAGACACCCTGATCACACGTAATGTAAACGCATGACACATTGTTAACTCATCCAATCAGAACCTTCCTTTCTGAAGCGTGGCATAGTCTCTGTGGAGTTTATAAATCTGCCAACTTTGATTCGACCGTAAATCAAAACATCCAGATTAATAAATCCAGTCCCCACGCCATCTTAGTTCAGTTCACCGCATGCTAAGAGATGTATCGGACCGGCCACCCGGACTTCCTTTTTAAGCAAAGAACCAACAAGCTGGATAAAATCTGTTGCATTTTACCAACCAAGCAACGGTTCCTTTCAGAATAAAAGCTGAACTCACTGACCCTCCGGGTCCATCTGACGCTGTCAACCAACTGTTGCTTTTTACCTGGAGACAATCCAAAGACTAGTCTGTCGTACTGCTGACGCGGTTTCATCAGCTCCGGTACCGAAGGGGGGTCCGAGGACCTGGCATTCTGGATCTGTACGGAGGTCTCATCCTGAAGGGTATGTGTGGAGCGACAACATGGCGTCTTATGTGTTTATGAAACTCCGATCATAGCTTAAGAGCAAAACATCACAACATCATTCAGACTTGCTTCTCCGGATACGAGAGTTCTGATGACAACATCACTCACACATACACCATTCATCTCACGTCTCATTCACACCAAGATTCATCCATTCACTTAGAGTTTAGAGTTAGTCTTGTTTAAAATTGTTTAGAAATAAATCTTCTTAAACATTTTAAAGGTGACTCTCTCTTCTGTTGTCTCTCAGTTAATACGAAGTGTTACATAATCCCTGCAATAAAAAGTCCCAATCTTCTGGTTAAAAGTGCCCAAAGATCCATAAGATTGATTTCATATTCACTATGGAATCTCATGTCTTATGGTTCATTGATTAGATGTAAACTAAACCCTTACACCTAGAATCCAAAACTGCATTTACCTTGTTGTTTTTTAATGTAGGCATCTTGGTACGCAACATACCAAAACGTTTGTGTTGTCTCCGATCTGCTTTCCTGTGTAAATGAGTAATGTTGCAACGGCCACTGAGAAACTAAGGAAGGCTGGTTTAACACGTCATCAGCTGAGACACATCACCTTAAAACGGTTTTAGCGAATCCGCAAACAAGCTAGGCTTTGAATGCAAACACGGTCAGGGAACACTCACCCCTCCCCTCGAGTATCTTCCCTGGAGCCGCATCCACCAGAACCGGAAACTCGCATAACTAAAGGAAACGAGATAGCGCTGAACACCAGTCGCTGTTTTTTTAGGTCCAAACATCTTTTGTTGTCCGTGACTTCAAACGGTGTTTTTCTTTTTGGGACTCTGGTCGTTTGTCCTAAAGCAGAAGTGGTAGCAGTCAGCTGTTTCTCCTTCTCTGACCTTACTGAGCGGAGAACCTCTCACACCAGTGGTGCTCTGTTGTTATTGTTATGAGTGAAGGACCCAGGGAAGTGCGGCGGTTTGGCGAGACCGACAACCGGATGGTCCGATCGTTGCGTTCGGTCAGAAACGTGTCATTGTTGGGGGGTTTTAGAGAAATGTGAGCCACTTTAATATATTTTTTCATTTTTTTTAAATCTCCACAATGTATTTATAGCTGAACTATGTTAGAACGTTGTTAAGAGGCATGAAAAATATATTTTAATTTAGTTTGTTTTCCAAATGGCCCACTGCAGCTTTAAATAAGCATGTCACAACCTATTTCACTGTCAGCGAATTGTGGTTGGTGGTGGTAATGCTAATAGTAGAACAATGCTAGCCCAAGATGCTGCTAACGCTAGTCAAAGTTACTGCTAATATTTGCCCGAGCTACTGCTAACTTCCATGTTGGAGGAGAGGAAAACAAAAAAATCTGAATCTGAAGTTAAATTCCTGCAAACAATAATCCCTGCTGTCTCAATCATAAAGTTCAGCTGGTTTAACTCAGCAGCGTGAAAACGGTCATACTTTCACCGAGCTGATGTCTGCTGCTAACGGATCTGAAATTTGCAAAAGTTAAAGAGATGCAAAGCAGCTGCAGACTGTTTTATTGGAGGATAAAATGGTTTTGGTGCATTCAAATGAGCCTCAGATGATTCAGAGTGAACGTTAAACTTTTGTTATCAGTCTGATGAAAAGAGTCGGTGTTGAGAGAAAACGCTGCTTTGCATTTAGACGGAGATGCAGCTGATGCCACTTCATGCTCCACCTGTGTTCCTTCTCCTGTGTGTGTCTCTCTCTCCTCTCTGCTTCAGCTGACTCAGATTAAAGCTCAAACCCGCATGCTCGTCTGTCACAATTCAAACTCAAACTGAGAAATTTGATATTACAAATAAAAGTCTCATAGCTTAAGACTGTAAAAATGAAGGATACTAAGTGAAGTAAAGTACCTGTCACTGCCAGATGAATGATAAAGATTTTATATTGTAAAGAAATGAATTTATGTTGTTTGCCATCATGTTTAAAGGGGATATTAAAAAGATTTGCACGGTCATGTTGGTCTCTACTGGCTTCATAAACTTTCCAAACACCAGTTAAATCTGTTCATCTGTTTTCTGTCAGTGTTTGGTTTTAAGCTGTTTGAAAAAGTTCCTTATTGTGATGTCATAATGAAGATAATCAGCTAAGAACCCCCGTCACCTGGACACGGAGGAGCGGCGGTTCTACTCTGAGCCCATCCTGGATATCGGAGCTGCTCACCTCATTGCAGCCAATCAGGGGAAGTGGGCGTGGCCAGGAGCAGCTTTATTTGCATTAAAGTGACAGAGCCCTTAAACGGCTCATTCTGGAAGGTACTAAACTGTCAAGAACAAACCTGCTGAGTGTTCTTTATGTGAGAGGGTTTAGGAGAAAACGTCAGGAACATGTTTTGCATTGACCGTAGAACCAGAGCTGGGGGGTTGTGTCATCTCCATGACGTGTTTTTCTTCAGCTCAGCAATGGCACCAGGTGATTTTAATTCACCTGGTGCCGTTGCTGAGCTGCACAAAATCACAGCATGGAGACGACTTGTTGACGCCACAGTTCCCATCGTTGCAATGTCCCCTTGAAATAAACACGTATGTCATATAGTGAGTAGAAAGCTGACTCTTAGTGAATCATCGGCTTAGTCCAAATCTGTCGACACCAAGTGAATTCCCACCTGGCAGCACGTAAAACAAGTCCCCTCATGTTAGCCGTTAATTGCTGGAATTTCAGATTTTTATCTATTTTCCGTTTGTAGAAATAAGACAGGCCAGCTCGTTGCACACTTGACTGAAAATTCAAGCTCTGTCGTATTGAAACATGGTTTTGATCCTGGAGATGGGCTGTATTTGATTCATTCACACAAACAGGCAGCAGGTGAAACCACCTTGTGTTTGCACACCCTCCTCAAAACAATGAAACGTGAGTCATGAAACCACAAGCAGGAACAGATCACAGGACGTTTCCCGCCCCGCACAACAAGCGCCCTTCAAAAACGTCTTCTAAAGGCAGATCGTCCCTAAATATACACCAAACAAAGTCAGCAGCAAGCTCCTTTCCTTTTAAACTTTATGAGTTCACCGTCACATCTCCCTCATGTGTCTCCTTGTGTTCTCCATCCCCCTCTAGGTTTTCCTCGTGTCTCCTTGTCTGCATCCCAGGTGTCCCCTCAGGTCCTGTGCTCCTTGTGGTCCCCAGTCCCTTGCAGGTTTCCCCCGGGTCACTTTATACTTAGTTATGCCACCCAAGTTAGTCTAGTCTCCCATAGATCCCCTCTCTTTGGTCCCTGTCTCTTTAGTTCCCCAAGCAGAAGACTTAGTGTTTGTTCAGGTTTATGAATTCTCTTATCTTTAGTTCTCTGTATAGTTATCTTTTCCAGTCAGTCTGCTCCTGTAACAATGTTCCTTTCCCATTTAGTTCATTCACCTCTCCTGATCCCTTCAGCTCACACTCCCCACACACCTGCTACCTGTTTCCCTGATCGCTCCCCTCTGTGTATTTAACCCTGTCTGTGCGTCTCAGCGTTGTTGGTTCACGGTTCGTGTCGGCGTTGTTTTGTCCCCCCCCCCCCCTAGATCTTCGTGTCTCCAGGTTTTTTGGCTCCGTGCCTCTCTGCGTTTTCTTTTGGACTCACCATCTTAATAAAGATGTTTAATTTTACGTCCTCTCCTGCCTCGTGTCATTCTGGGTATCTGCGCTGTGGGTCCCACTCCTCTAACCCTCAGCGTGACATTCACATTTATGCAGCAAAACCCTAAAAATGAGTTTCAACTCAAATGTAAACACAAAACTTCTCAGACTGGTTTAGACCCAAAGTCAGGGGTGGACTGGCCTATCTGGCATTCAGGCACTGTCCCGGTGGGCCGCTTGGTCAGCTTGGGTCGTCCCAAACCAAGCCCCCGTCTCACATGCGGTTATAGAGACAAGTCCGTGAGCAGCACACACAACACCCCGTCCCTCCCCCAAAATTTGGCGGGATAGACGAGTCGCGAGCGGCAACCTCCCCTGCCAGGGCCAGATTTTGATCCCAGTCCACCCCTGGCCAAAATGATCAAAAGAAGTCAAAGTCTCGGTTCAACGTGCCTTTTATAAAATGCTAAACAGCACGAGGCTCCGTAAACAAAAGAGGACACGCCTCATTCCTGCTGCATTAAAGAGATTCGCACACCCTCACAGGACAAAGATTTTTAAATTTGTGTGTGTGTGTGTGTGTGTGTGTGTGTGTGTGTGTGTGTGTGTGTGTGTGTGTGTGTGTGTGTCGTCACCGTTGTTGCTGTGTCTGACGCAGTCCTGCAGCACAGCGTGCCACTTCTTCTGCTCCTTCTCCGTCATCACGCAGAAGTGGTGGTGGCGGGCGTACGGGTGCCACAGGATGAGGGGGAAGTTGGTCGGGCATTTGATGAATGGAACGCCCCCAGCTTTGGCTTTGACTCCTGCAACGGGACACCGAACAGGTCGGAGAATCGTTTAACAGGTACGCCTGTTTCGGGAATTAGAGGTTAGCAAGATCAGAGCCAAGCTCAACATAGACGGATGTGGAGTCGTATTTCCTGATATTGGACATCTCACATCTGATTGGCTAACAGACACATGACTCGACCACTGACCCTGTTTGCTTTGCTAACAGATAAAAAAAAAAAGTTTAAGAAAAAAAAATCCTACAAGGTCAAAGTTCATTGTGAGGTCATCTTTTATATAGTTAGAGATGAATTTTCGTCCGTTTACTTCCTGACCAAGCCCCCATGATTCAGGTCTGGAATTGAAGCCAAACATGGAAGTACCAAAAATTGCAGTTCCACCCTCATCCACTAGGGGCTGGTGTCAGAAGCGAGCAAATCCTCATTGACTCCCATGTTAAAAATACCAATTTGACAGCAGAAATAAACATGTTTACAGCCTGGTACCAGAACATGTTTTTGGTTTAAATGATCTAGTTTACACTCATGACAACTCTGAGGGGGGTGAATGTTTTTCTCACTCTTCTGTTTAAGTGTATTAAAAGCCTAAAATTCTGTATAATTAATGAGCATCAGACCCACGTGACCACAGAGCTAGCTCCGTGGAAAGACCTCAGTAGAGCCTCGGTCTGGCCTGGAAACTGCTCCGGCATTTTGAGTCTCTGTGTGTGTGTGTGTATTCTTTTTTGGATATTTTTGTGCAATTGTTGGACAAAATGACTTGCTGTGGTATTAATTGCACTAATAGAGCGTCCAAGGAGTCTCCACTTCATTTCAGTAAGTAAAATTATATTTATGTATTTTAGGTCACTGCCGAGCTGAGCTTAGATTTTAACATGTACTGTTTAACCATGAAATTTAAATGTAATAGGGTAAAACCCAGTGCATTTAACATAATGCTGCACTTTAGAAAATGGGTTGAAATATAACATGTTGGTGGAGCTGGGTTCCCACTATCGGCTTGTGGAGCTCTCGGGCGTCGATGTTCCTGACCTGGAAGGCTGTCGTTTATCAGCTCCATGTACTCCTCCATGGACGTCAGCGCTTTGTACCCGGCACAGTCGATGGAGACCTTCGAATGCAGTCCTCGATCGTGAGCCTGGAATCAGACGACAGTTTGAAAACAAAGAATCTCTCAGCGATCAGCTGCTCCAGGTGAATCCAACCGCTCACCGATTTGCTCTCATAGAGGTTGATGGTGTAGCCGCTCGGCACTGAAACAAAACGATTCCTCCACTTCCGATTCTCCTCCAGGTACTGGAACAGATTCCCAGAGAAGATGTTCCGACCTGCCAACGGATCCTGGAAGAGGAATCAGAAACTTACCCCTCTGATTCAGAAATGTGAAATTTGATTCTCTTCACCGACACAAATCAGACTGACGGGCGAGTTCAGGAGTAACGAGACTTTTCCAAACAATCACAGGATGGGAATTTTACCTAGAAGTGTTTACAGAAGGAATTACACCACCCAGTTGGTGCGGTGCTCAGAGTTCCCATTCTGGATCAAATGATCTCCAATCAGTCAGGACAGAAAATGTTAGAGAGACCAGAAAAAGAGCATTAAAGTAAAAACAGGTGAAAAAAATGGCTTCTACGTGTTCCTGATGCTTTCCATTTTGAGTTTAAATATTTGTGTAGATTTAAAAATGTTGTAATCCTCCTAAAAGTTCCCCAGTTGCTCTGGTTGATGTTCTGAAGGTTGATATCGCCAGCCGCCATCTTGGATGGGTCTCTCCATCAGAGCCGTGTCCGGGACTTTTAAAATGGGGTGGCCCATGTGGGGCACTTGTTTATGCATGGGTGGCACCAATGGTTATGCTTATTTATTTATTTACACAAATCGTTTATTTATTTACTTTCTAGTGAATTTTGGAGTTTCACATTGCGCAATCACCATTTTTTTCTATTCATCTTCTAGTTTTGTGGTGGTTAGCAAGTCTCTTCTTGTTGCATTATTGCCACCAACTGGAGTTGAGTGGGACTCAATACTATTTATGTGAATATGAAAAAATAATAAATAATATTAATACTACAGAAATGTTCTGTAGAACTGGGCTAGAAGACAATGTTAAAGGTGCTTGCGACCACACACTAGTTTTGGAGTTTACAACTCAAGCCTTTTGTTGACAATGTAAAGTCAATTTAAACTGGAACTTAGTAGGGTGGCACCTGGGGTGGCCAATCAGATTCTAAGGGTGGCATGTGCTACCCCAGGCCACTCCCTGGACACGCCCCTGCTCTCCATTCGTCCCCACTGCATTCATTTGGGTGTTTACCCCGCTAAAAGGGGCTAAAAGGCATTTTTATTATGCTTTGTCTCAAAATCTCCATATTCTCTTTGTCATTAGAAAACCAGCAGTTCTGTCCCGAACATCACAGCTGATGCTGCTGGAGCTCAGAGGAGTTTTTACCTTCCTGTGGAGCAGCTGGGACTGCCCTCCTCCTCCTCCTTCGATCTCAAAGCGAACAACGTTAAAGAGGGCGACCGCGTACTGCTGCTCGTACAGATCGCCGAAGTCTCTCATCACACGTCTGGTCCGACCTGCAGGAGGAGATGCGTAAAAATAAAAACACTAAAAACCTGAGGCCCAGAGAGAGAAACTTTCACCAAAACTACAACCGAAGTCTTTTAATCCGTCTTAACCTGGGCCTGACTTTTATCCCCCACATTAAAAACATCACCAAAACAGGTTTTTATCATCTCAAGAACGTCGCCAGAGTCCGCCCCGTTCTCTCTTGGGCCAATACGGAGACGCTGATGCTTTTATCACCAGTAGCAGACTACTGCAATGCCCTGCTCTCTGGTCTTTCTAAAAAGTGGATGTCAGGTCTACAACTTCTACACAACTCAGCAGCTCGAGTCCTGACGAAGACCAGGATGCGCGGGCACATCACTCCAGTCTCAGAATCACTGCACTGGCTCCCCGTATGTTTCAGGATCGATTTTAAGATACTTTTAACGGTTTTTAAGTGTCTTCATGGTCTTGGCCCGTCTTATCTCTCACACCTGCTTTTACCATACGAACCCTCGCGGTCCCTGCGCTCCTCTGGCAGCCGTCTCCTCGTCATTCCTGAAGTCAGGACACACTCACACCGAGGCGACTTTTAGTTATTACGGCCCTCGCCTCTGGAACGGGCTGCTGGAGGACCTCAGGGTCGCAGAGAACGTTCATGTTTTTAAGATCCGGCTCAAGACCCACCTTTTTAGTTTAGCTTTTAACTGATTACTATTGATTGCATTGGTTATTTTACTTATTTATTCATTTTAATTGCTGTAGTGTTACACATTTGTGTTGCTTTATTTGCATAATCACGTTTAACTGGATATTTTACATCATACATTTGACATATTTTTCATATTAGCTCTTGTTATTTTACGTCACGTATTTTAATCCTTCCAGTGTTTCCTCGGCGGAGCCCTCTGCCTCGGGACCGGTGGTCGGTGGCTGGGGCGCTCCTAGGGTATGCCCAGGTAGTGGTGGGGGTTGCCACCCTCCCTTCCAGGGCGCCCTGGATTGATGTCTTGGCTGTTGCCGTGGATCTGCTGCTGTCGAGGCAGATGGCTCCCTTGATGGCGCGTCTTTCATTACCTGTCCAATCTGAGCTCAGCCTAGTGTTTACTGTGGTCTTTTAAAGTGTGTGTGTGTGTGCGTGTGTGTGTGTGTGTGTGTGTGTGAGTGTGCGCGTGTGTATGTGTGTGTGCGCGCGTGTGTGTGTGTGAGTGTGTGTGTGTGTGTGTGAGTGTGAGTGTGTGAGTGTGTGTGTGTGAGTGTGAGTGTGTGAGTGTGTGTGCCTGGGAATGGTTTGTGGATTGGGGGTGAAACTGTCACAATTGTTTTAAGTGTGAGAAATTGAGGGAATGTGGGTTATATGGGTGAGTTTAATCTGTGAAGCACTTTGTGTTGCTTCCCATGCATGAAAAGTGCTTTATAAATAAAGTTTGATTTGATTTGATTTGATAAACACAAATCTGTAGCACACACAAGAGGAGCAGGTTCATCCCTGCAGGTGTTTACACCGACAATCAGTCAAGATGAAGAACCTTTAAAGCTCACCTTGTTTCCTTTATAAATTCTCTTAAATTCTCTTTTACATGTTCAGCTGACGACTAACTCCAGTCATCGGATCATTTCCAGAAGCTGCTGCATAATAAAATGTAAAATATCTATTTGATTAACACAAACTGAACTTCACGCTAACAAAATGTCAGATTCATCAAATAATCTGATTACTTTCGATCCAGTTTTAGTTTGAGAGCCAGTTTTCTTAATGCAAACAGTGATGCATGCTTTAGTGTTTAGAGCTGCACAACAAATGAACAGCTGTGATATCCAGCATGTGCAACATCAGCACATGTATTATTGCACATATTAATTAGTCAATCTGATGCCCTCGAAGCCCAGAGAAGCACACAAAGGAGTTTATTACAACTGATGTCACAAAATTAGGAGTTTGCCCTGCGCTTGACACATTTTTAAGTGAAAATTAGCAATAAAATATATATTCTGGCACTTTTTATCTTCTAAGGAAGCATAAAAACATCACCTAGGTTTTGAGCTGCTGAGTAGACGTCTGTCCATCTGGAAGAAGCTCACCTGGACGGACTCTAAAGGTGTTTCCAGACCAGCTTAACACTCTGGATCTGACCCACAGGCTCCTCTCAGAGGGACACGTCCCATTGAGTGCTGCCATGGGGAGAGCAGTCAGACCCAGCAGGTCACAGGCTGAAGTATCTGTGGGCTTCATGTCACTGAACCCCAAGTTTGGCAACAGAGAGGTCTGGATCATAGATCACTTAAAAATAGGGTCAGCCTGAATTTACTCAATAAATGTGTTCTTGATGTCCAATCAGAACACTTTCTCCACCTCTCCATCACACAGATCTTCTGCACAACGCTTCAGAAGACTAGAAAACTCCAACAACCTGCAGGAGAGGAAACGGCCTGACCCGTGCTGTGTTTATGGAAGGAGCCGCACAGGAAGGAGGGAGAGGAGATGCAGTGGGAGAGCAGGAAGGAAACAGCTGACAGGACAGGATGGAGAGAGGGAATGTGGAGGAGACGGAGGACAGGCACCTCATCATCAGACAGGAGGAAAACTTAGAGGCGCGACAAGCAGACTCTGGTGAGATAACCACCCACGTCTGTAGAATCTGACCTCTGATACGTCTCATCTTTAAACACTTTCACTGATTGGTTGTAGTTTTGCAAACATGAAATACTTAATTTGTAGTACGTTTGTATTTGGTGACTGTTTGAACCCTGAATGTGCAGAAAATGGGTGCTTCCTTACCAAACCAGGAAGTTAGAAATAAAGAATTCAGATAATAAAACCCTGCTGTACCTGCCTTCCAACATTCACGTTGCTGCAGATTCGCTTTGAATTCCATCAGTTCCTCACATCTAAAGTGAAGGTTTAAGAATACTGACAGACAGGAGCTGAAGCTAAAGGATTTCGCTCCACATGTCGGTCTAGCCACGCTCCAGGAGCCTCTGCAGGTCTACCACTGGCCTGAGCAGCTTTGTGTTAATCAATGGACTCCTTCAGTCTGGTGGGCCAATCACAGCGCTCTATCAACTTGGTGTGTGTGTGTGGGGGGGGGGGGGTTGCTTCAATGGAGCGAAACAAGTAAGATGGAGACGGCTCGTCTGAAACGAGCATCAACTTTGGACTTTTCAGACTTTTAATTTTCATTGAGTCGAGAGCAGATCGAGGTATTATTTCTGTTCTACAGTGTATGACGGACTGCCCCACTGCGTGACATCCATAACAGTGAGTAAGTCATGTTGTTCCGTTTCGATTGGATGTGGAGACGGTTTGAAAGACAACGGTAGACTCCCAATGACTAAACTTTCTCTATGGGTCGTGGCCAGACTAGGATGCCAGGCTAGGCTTTACTGAGAAACCGTCTATCACTTGTTCATCTTGAATAACAAATCAGTCATTCTGAGTTTCACATAGGGCTGCTCGATTATGGCAAAAACAATAATCACGATTATGGTGACTGAAATTGAGATCTCGATTATTTAGGACGATTTTTCTATTTATGTTGATTTTATTTGTTTTTATTCAGTCATAAAACTGCTCAGGGAACAATCAGGACAAAAATAAATAAGAAACAAGATGATCACTAAAATAACTCCTGATTCCCAGTATAAAAAGACCGATATACTTACAGCTCATAGTTTATGACCCAAGGGCTATAGACCTTGGTTTAACTCATGTAAGTCTAACCAGTACAGACCCAAATACCAATATCTTGCAAATACTGACAGCAAGAATTATACAGTGGCATTTATAACAAATACATGAAAATAAATTGATGTTCACAAAATGTTGCATAACATTTATTTAGTCATGTCAAGGTGCTGTAGGAGCGTGCACTAGCACCGTGTCCTCAGAGAGATTAGTTATTATTTATCAGCGTGAGGAACTTATTTCTACCTTATTTATAAACCATTTATTTACAAGTCCATCAGTTAATGTAATAATTGTCCCAACCACAGCTGCACCCCCCACACCCAACCCGGTCTCACAGCAATCATGGCAAGCTGCACGTGTGTTTAGCACGCTGCACGCGCACATTTAGCCGTTTTTAGCGGCTCAGGAGTCCGCAGGTGCGGTGTGTGTGTCACTAACTCTGGTTACTCCAACATGGAGCCGGCTCCGAGAGCTGTTTCTTTAGCGACTGACACATCACTACATCATTCCCTTTCCTAATGTCCTGAAGAACGGTCCGGAACGCAGGCGGAGTGTTCAGCTAACCTGCAGGAAATGTCGACGACAGTTATCCAGAAAGTAGCTAAGGGTTACCAGAGATGTTTCTGAGGTGTTCGCTAGGTACTTTTAAGATTTAAAAAGTCAAGAAGGGGGTCTGAAAAGCTGCTAGAAATAGCGTCAAAGTCACTAAGTTGGCAACACTGTGGGAGGAGCGCTTCATTTGCAACTCAGGGCAGCGCAAGTGGGAGGATCAAATAATCGGCTTTTGTTTTTATAATCGTTCAAAACTCAGATCATAATCGTGATTAAAATTCGATTAATTGAGCAGCCCCAGTTTCACAGAATGTGAAAATAGTCTTCTACCCCCATTATCGCAGGGGCAGCAGCCTAAGCCAAGAGGCCCAGACTTCCCTCTCCCCAGCCACTTGGGCCAGCTCTTCCGGGGGAATCCCAAGGCGTTCCCTGGCCAGGTGAGAGACATAGTCCCTCCAGCGTGTCCTGGGTCTCCACCCAGTTGGACGTGCCCAGAAAATTTCATCAGGGAGGCGTCTAGGAGGCATCCTAACCAGATGCTCGAGCTACCTAAACTGGCTCCTATCAATGTGGAGGAGCAGCGGGTCTACCCTGAGCCCCTCCCCGATGACCGAGCTTCACAGCCTATAAGGGAGAGCCCAGCCACCCTGTGGAGAAAACTCATTTCAGCCGCTTATGTTCGCGATCTTGTTCTTTCGGTCACTACCCAAAGCTCGTGACCATAGGTGAGGGTAGGAACGTAGATCCACCGGCTCCGCCCTCTCTTCACTACAACAGGCAGGAGGGCAGATGGATGGATGGATGGATGGATGGATGGATGGATGGATGGATGGATGGATGGATGGATGGATGGATGGATGGATGGATGGATGGATGGATGGATGGATGGATGGATGGGTGGATGGATGGATGGATGGATGGATGGATGGATGGATGGATGGATGGATGGTTAAATGAACTCAGGATCTAACTTTTCAAGAATAAAGCTGCTGAAATCCCAAAAAATGTGCTAAATTTGAGTTGGAATCACACAGAATTTTTATGTTTGAACTCCAACTAAAACGGGACTTCTTCTTCAACGGAGTCACAACGTGTCCTAATTAGTTTTCATTTCAATTGTAATGTTGTCTCACACAGAATGTCCTCCAGTTAGTCCAACTATTGCTTGAATATATTTGAATTGTTTTGTTTGTGTGAAGCGCCTCGTGATTTTTATCTTGAGAGGCGCTATAGAAGGATCGTTTTCTTTATTTCTGCTTTTCCAACATAAACTTCACTCGTGGCCAACCTCTCCTAAAGACGTCAAGCACTTGTCTCACTTTCAGACACAGAAACTAAATGGAGACTGGTTCCACACGAATTCAAGAGGCCTGCAACGACTCTGTGACTATTTAGAGAGAAATAAAATGTTCAAACTTCTACCACGACAAACACAAGGCCACCGCAACTCAGCCACAGACAATGACAACCCTTGCAAGCCCTTTGAGACATTTCTGAGACTCCCTCAAGAATGTAGCCCAGTGTGTGGACGCCATTTCCATCTTAATGTGATAAAAGCTCAAAGTGTTTTCTTCTGGAGTTATTTTGGGACAACGTATTTGATCAACTAGGCGTTGGTTAGATTCATGAATAAGCAGCTTGTTTATGTTGAATTTGGAAAAATAATTTAGAAGAAGAAAGGTTAATAGATCACGACATCGATTCCAATCACACAACGTGAATAAAAACAAAATAAAGCATTTAAATGCTGTGCTTGAAGCCTCTAGAGCTTCTAAAAACAGTAAAGAAGCACCACAGCGTGTGACACTATCAGCCGTGCACTTGACACACGACGCACAGGCTTCGCTCACCAAAGCAAACCTGTAATTACTCTGAGGCCTAGAGGAGGATCTCTAGCAGAAGACTTGTGAGTTAAACACGAGTCTTGATGAAGAATCGACGCCCTGAAGAAGAATCCAGAAGGTGAAACTGACTACAAAAGGTAGTGATGGATACATGATAGCTTACACAAACACACTCTCAGGAGGAGTTCGTTAAGGACACGCTGGTTGTTCACGACTGGTTCACACATGCAAACAAAGCAGATCGGACCTCAGAGAGGGAGGGTGTGTGTGTGTGTGTGTGTGTGTGTGTGTGAGGGAGGGAGGCAGCAGGTGACATGTTTTTACCTGCTGCACCTCATTATCCTGACTACTCCCTTCGTGTTTCTCCCTTGGTCTGAACACACTTCACTATTCCTGGTATTCAGACTCAAACGGGGTGAAACGAAAGCAGAATTCCAAACGTTTTGTGTTTTAAGGTTTGTTTGGTCTTTTTTAAACACTTTGTTCATTCCTGGAACGAACTGGGACTTCTGGGTCCCACTGGAGGCCTTTTGTTTAGTTCAATCCAGACTGGTAATGTTCAGGTTGGGTCACTGTACCTTCTCTGGGTAATCCTCGGAGGATTAGGACATGTGTTTAGGATAATTACCGTCTTGCAGGAGCCCTCCTCTGTCATGTTTGTTTTCTGACTCTGGAGGTACTTGGCCAAAACCAGTCTGTCACCCAGCAGGGAAACCAACGTTCCCAGTTTACCAACTACAACACAAGCCCAAATTATAACCAGCCCACCGCCGTGCTTAACAGTTTGATTAATAATGTATTAAAGTAAACTTTCTGCAGGATCGGCTCCATGGTGGTCGGTTAAAAGGCTCGTTTAAAGACTTCTCAAGCTGAACTTGCTGCTAACCACATTTTCTTTTTTCTTTCTACACACCTGAACATCTGTCGTCTCAGCAGCTGCTGTCTGTTTAGGCACCATGTTGAAATGCTTACATGTCTTTTTTTAACTAAAAGTGAACATAAATAATCTAAAAACTCCTAAAAGTATTTTTTAGACAATCTAGTCCTATATTTTGGGTCATGGATGTTGATCACATCGTTTTAATTTCCGCTGCAGTCTTTAACACAAACATGATTCTGGTGTGACTCAGATGGAAAAATAAACCTCATCATGTTAGAGTTCTACCTCCTGACGCATCAAACCAGCCTCCTGACAAAGATCATGAAGTTTAAATCACATATCATCATGAAAACACATTAATGAACATGTTTGTTAACACCCCAGTTTCTGCAGAACCCTGCAGAACCTCCCAGTGAGCCACACGCAGATAAACAGACAGGCTGCATGGTCTTCAGATGCATCATTAAACTGGTTCCACTGATTACATGTGCAGGTCTCAGTGGGAGTCAGAAGCACCATGGGACTGAGCTACCAGGAAGACCTCCTGACCTCCAGAAATAAAGCTTCTAAGAACTGAGCAGCTGAGGATCAGTAAAACGCGCAGCGGGAACTGAGAAGCTTGGTGCTGTTTTGGAGACTCGAGGCACTTCCTTACCTGTAATCATCTCCCGCCTGTTCTCATCCAGGTGAGAGGAAACCACGTCCCCCATGGTGACCGGCGATCCTCGGAGACCCTCTTGGCTCTGCTGCTCTCGTTACAAACAAACGCTTTTGCTTTTATTTCCAGGACTCTCCTGGGGGAAGCCTCCGGTCTGCCCGCTTCTGGGTGCGTCTGCGTCCCTGGGTTCTCCAAAAAAAAAAAAAAAAAAAAAAAAACGGAAAAAGAGAGCTCAGGAGGAGGAGGAGGAGCAGCAGGAGGAGGAGCAGCAGGAGGAGGAGCAGGAGGAGGAGGAGGACACTGCTCTGTTTCAGAGCTACGGGACAGAACACACCCTCAGGAGTCATCACTGGTCCAACGTGTTTAGTCAGGGTGTGGTCACACATCACCGCGGTTTTGACAGATGTTTATCTTCTCGTTGCCTAGCAACACAATTTTGGTGCGAGTTCAGAATAAAAATGTGTTGTTTTTTAGTTCGGCTGTGGTGGTTTAGTCCAGGTACTCCTCTCCAAACTGAGTCAGCTTCAAGTGGAAGTTTAAAAAAACACCTGGCTGGTTTTTAGAGCGCGACTCTGCTGCCCCCGCGTGGACACTTTCGTACTTACAGCCTACTGAAGGGGCAGACGTGATCCAGAACATTTTACTGTTACTTCCGGTTTGGTTTCCGGTACTGTAAACAGTAAGGGTAGTAGTATTCTTAAACACAGTCATAGTACTAGTATTTTTACCAGTAATACGTTGTTAATAATATGTTTTATGATAAAATCAGTAAACGTCCAGTAATTATGGTAAAAGAACAGTATTGACAATAGTATTATTATTATTATAGCAACAACATTAACAGTGTTGTTTACAGTAAAACCAGTAATATCCATTACCAGTAAAAACATTAGTAGAGTTTTTTTTAATCAGTTAAAACTCTGATAGTCAGTTTTGTTCTTTGCTGAAGCGGTACGAGCCCGTCGGGGGAAACTGACTTTTGAATTCGAGTCAGACGGTAATAATTGTATCTGAGCACATTTAGTTATTTAAAATGGAATAATTTGTAAAAATGTGTAAAAATAAATTAAACTAATAATCTAAGTATTTGATATTTCCTCCCTCCACCGCGTGTGGGAGGGCGGCACCTCAGCACCCCCTATGGTTGAGCCACCCCTGAGCTGAACTTAGACCTGACCAACTGCAGCAGCTCAAGACCCTTGACCTCCCCCACAGGCTGGTGCAGTGCTATGCTTGGGTAGTCATGTGACTCTTCTTACCCTGATGTTTCACCAGAGGACTGAGTCTATCTGGTCAGAGGGACCGGTGGGGCTAGTCTCGCTTCTGTCAGTGCGCCCCAGGGCAGCTGTGGCTACATTGTAGCTCATCATCACCAGCGTGTGAATGGGTGAATGACTGATTGTATTGTGAAGCGACTTGGGGGGCTGTAGAACCCTAAGAAGGCGCTATACAAATACAAGCATTTACTATTAATCTGGACTCACCGGACCTTCCATCGCTCCAGAGTCCAGCCTTTAACTAACCTAACCCTCTGTCTCCAGTTCGCCTCACTGATTAGCATCTTTCTTATGCTCACATAGACATTCAGCCCAAATCCACCGAGTTCCCTTCACACTGCACGTGGAGATGCTCTTACTCTGACTCTACCAACTTTCTCAGTGGCTTATTTGAGTACCCTGGCACTGGGAGGTCAGGGTTCAGATCCTAGTTGGGTCATTTTAGAGACTTTAAAAATGGGACCCAATGCCTCCCTGCTTGATGCTCAGGAGTTGGATTGGGGATTTAAATCACCAAATAGTTCCTGCAGCCACAGCTGCAGCTCACCGCTCTCCATGGGGATGGTTCAACCGTGTCATTGAACCAGTGTTAAGTTAAAGTCCCGTTAGTTGTCACACACACAGGTGTGTGTGCGACATTTGTTCTCCGCATTTGGCCCATCCCCTGGGGGAGCGGTGGGCTGCAGACACAGCCGCGCTCGGGAAACCTTTGGTGGTTTAACCCCCCAATCCAACCCCTTAATGCTGAGTGTCAAGCAGGGAGGCATTGGGTCGCATTTTTACAAAGTCTTTGGTCTGACCCGACCAGGAATCGAACCCTGATCTCCCAGTCTCAGGGCGGACACTCCACCACTAGGCCACTGAGCTGAGTGTGTGATGATGACTAATGGAAGTTTGACTTTATCTTTATGAAACAGCCCTGAGCTCAGTCCTAATGTTGTTTTTCTCGTTTGATTTCACCAAACGTTTCAACTGGATTTTTCTCCGGCTACATTTCTTCCTGGAAGACGATGGTTCCCCATTTTCCTTCCAGTAAGGACCAGTTGGACAACCCGGGTCAGTAGTTTCTAGAATCTTCTTAGATGTTTTCTCTGCTGCATGCCAAAGGTCTGACCCTTCTTAAACAGACCAACATCTTTTCCACCACTATGGGATGTGCCTCTCTACATGGCTGTGTGATGAACAAGAAGAAACTCAGATGAGATTCTAATCAGGTGTTAAAACATGAAAGCTACCCAGCATGCATCCAACTTCAGGCTCTCAGGCCTCTAGAGGACCCAAGCTTGGAAGGATGAGACCTCCTGTGGATGGAGATGGGAATTTTATATGTATGAATGCAAGTATATTAAACAAAATTTCCCATCTAACCCTCTACAGGTGGTCTCATCCTTCCAAGCTTGGGTCTTCTACCAGAGGCCTGGGAGCTTGAGGGTTCTGCGGTATCTTAGCTGGTCCTAGATCTGTACTTGTCTGGACTGAGAGGTCTGATGTTTTTCCTGGGATCTGCTTTAGCCTCTCCTCCAGTTGGGGGTTACTGCCCCGAGTGCCCCGATGACCACGGGTACCACCGATGTCTTCACTCTCCAGGCTTTCTCAAGTTCTTCTTTGAGGCGCTGGTACTTCTCTAGTTTCTCGTGTTCCTTTCTCCTGATGTAACCATCACTTGGTATCGCCACATCAACCACAACGGCTGTCCTCTGTTGTTTGTCCACCACCACAATGTCCGGTTGGTTTTCCATCACCGTTTTATCAATCTGGATCTGGAAGTCCCACAGGAGCTTGGTTCTCTCGTTCTCTACCACCTTAGGGGTGTTACCCACTTTGACCATGGAGCTTCCAGTCCATACTGTACACGGATGTTCCTGTACACAATGCCAGCTACTTGGTTGTGGCGTTCCATGCCTGCTTTCCCTGCCGACATCTGACACCCTGCAGGTATGTGGTGGATTGTCTTAGGGGCCTCTTTACACAGCCTACAGCTTGGGTCTGGTGTGTGTGTGTGTGTGTGTGTGTGTGTGTGTGTGTGTGTGTGTGTGTGTGTGTGTGTNTATCAGTCTGGATCTGGAAGTCCCACAGGAGCTTGGTTCTCTCGTTCTCTACCCCCTTAGGGGTGTTACCCACTTTGACCATGGAGCTTCCAGTCCATACTGTACACGATGCCAGCTACTTGGTTGTGGCGTTCCATGCCTGCTTTCCCTGCCGACATCTGACACCCTGCAGGTATGTGGTGGATTGTCTTAGGGGCCTCTTTACACAGCCTACAGCTTGGGTCTAGTCTGGTGTGGTGGATCTCAGTCGTGTGTGTGTGTGTGTGTGTGTGTGTGTGTGTGTGTGTGTGTGTGTGTGTGTGTGTGTGTGTGTGTGTGTGTGTGTGTTAATTAAATGTCATGAATGTCAAATTGTTGACGCAGCCATTTGAAGACAGGAGAACCGACACACAGCTACCCTTGACGGAGGAAAGAACACACACCATGCAGGCACCATTCAGTGGGGACCGTAGCAGCACCACGCCCTTTTATTAACCGAGCACATTAATCAATCACAGCTGTAAGAGCACAACCAATCAACAAAATTTAACACAAATATTTGAAATAACTTTCTTGAAGTGTGAATTAAAACCTGAAATCTAGATGTATCACAGTAATGTAACTAATGAGATAGCATGGACGTTACTATCTGCGAGTCTGTAGGTTAATCAGGGACGTAATCAGTTTTTAGACGCGTCAAATACGAGTGACATCCCACCAATGGGCTGGATGCGGAAAGATACGCGGTGACGTAACCATCTTCTCCGCTGCGGTGAGACGGACAGAGAAGGAGGGAGCAGGCTCATCAGTCGGTCCAGCTCTCCGCAGCATCATGGCACCTATCGGCTTAAAGGCGGTGGTCGGTGAAAGTAAGAGCTTTTCCTTCATTTCTGCTCCGCGGACGAGGAGACGCGCTTCAGTGGGAATGCTGCTGGGAATAGTGTGGTGTCTGGAGGATGAGGATGAAGGCGGCGCGGTTCCGTTGTAAATCAGCAGTGCAGTGAGGAAGCTGAGGCCAGACATCCTGCAGAGACTGCGGGTCTCCTCGTGCGTCTGCGGATGATGCGCATTTTAAAAAGCGGCTCGGACCTCAGATTAAATCCTAGCAGCATTTCCCCTCAACAGAACCCGGAAAGCCCAAATAAAGGGCTGCCTCCATCCGCCCCCCTTTAGCACGAATCAGCGTTTAATTCAGGAAAACAATCTGCGCTGCGTGGAGCACACATCTCTATCTGACAGCTGATGTGGAATAACCTGCAGTGATGTCAGGACTCGGATCTGCGGGATTGCTTGGTTTCTGCAGCGCCTCACCCTCTAGTGGAGCAGATCAGCTGCGTAAAAACACCTTTCAGCGCACGGAGCGCAAACAAACTCGCGTCTGCTTCGTTTAAATGACGCAACACGGATTCCACACAATTACGCGTCATCTGGTTTAGCGTCACCTTCCCCCGCATCGCTTAGCGGTCGATCGGTACCGAATAACCCCGGTTAGGCTCATCCTCTCCATCTCCATGAGACCGAACCCGCTTCAGCAGTGTGCGCGTGTGTGTGCGCGCGCGTGTGATGCTGATACAGGCCTGACTAGCACAGCTCCATCCTGGTCAGCTGGGTCAGTCAGACAGGCCTGCAGAGTAACCAGACATCATCTCATCAGCACCATGGTCATTAATGGTGCTGCAGCATCCAGCTAGCGGGAGCTTAAACATCAGATCTGAGGGTGCTTTGGGGCTTCGCTGCAGTATCTTTGGGTCCACACCCTTCATCCACCCCATGTTGGGTTGTTGCGTGGGCTATTACAAGAAAACCCACAAATATAGCACTATCTGCTGCACTTGGCATCCAGACACCCCCATTTTGAATCTTACACACCGCGTTTAGGACACTTACTGCATTTTTCTCCTCATTTAGTTCAAGGTCTAAAGCTTTTTGTCATCGTGGCGATGAGAAACTGTCAAATGACATTTTCATGTGCAGAAAAAACGTAACAGCAGAGCTATGATTACATACGTCATATGGTCCCGTAATCCAACTAGTTTAGGATGAAGATTAGCAGCTGTCAGCATGCTGAAGGAACTGCATCTCGGCTATCTGAACAGCACGGTGTGATGGGTCCTGAAGAACTTTCTGGACATCCGTGAGATAAAAGGAACAACCTAGCTCTTCTGGACAGCCGACTCTGTGGAGCTGTAGTGGATTTAGCCACCGTTAGCATTCCTACTGACTCGTTTAGGATTGTTAAAGCTGTTTCAGCACATTTCACACTTCAACCACCTGCTTTATAGCTTCCCATAATAAAAATTATGTGGGGCATTTCATCACTTTCCTCACCACAACTACAATGGGTATTATGGGGCAGCAGTAGCTCAGCAGGTTGTCCAGTAATGAGAAGGTTGCAGGTTTGATTCCAGCTCCGGACAGAGAACTCTGCTGTTGTGTCCTTGGGCAAGACACCTAACCCACCTTGCCTGCTGGTGGTGGTCGGAGGGACCGGTGGCGCCTGTGCTCGTCAGCCTCGCCTCTGTCAGTGCGCCCCAGGGCAGCTGTGGCTACATCGTAGCTCATCAACACCAGGGTGTGAATGGATGAATGATACTCTAGTGTAAAGCGCCTTGGAGTCCTGACTCTGAGAGGCGGGTCATCATTTACAACGTTGTTTAAATCTGTGTATGATCTATGTGTATACAAGCAATGTTTAACTGATTTAGCATCAAAGGTTGCGTCTATGTGTGTCGTGTTCATCCAGCCATGCATGTTTCTGGTCCGGTGAAGGACGCTGGAGAAAACCCACGCATGAGAACACGCTACCTCCACACAGCAAGGCTGCAGCTGGGATTCAAACCTGTGACCTTGCTGCGAGTCAACAGCGCTTGCATGCAGCCCGATCAAATATCAGTAAATTAATTGGATAAATTTAATTTGGAAGTAAACATTTAGGCAAACCTGCAACTTGTGTTTTTGACTGCTTTGTTGTAAAACTGCTCCCTCGTATCTTCGGGGTTTTAGTCGTTTAGCAGCTTTCGGCTCCGCTTGGAGGCAGACCTTCGATCTAGGCCAACACATAATACTATAGTTGATATTTCTATTAGTACACGTGGCTCATTTAGTCACCAGATAACTCCTGAATCCCTGTTGGGGCTTACGTTCTGATTACAAAACACACGAGACATGTAGGTCAGGTTCTGTACTTGTTCACATTTGATTATTGCAGAAAAAACATTTGTTCTGCACAGTGACTCATAAGTTTGAAGCTATCAAATGTACACGTCCACGGGTTGACGTCTTTAATTATCCACGCCTTCGTGTGATGACATGAGCTTGTTCAGCAGCAGGCTTTGTTACAGAATAAACATTAAACATCAGATCTACAGCGCGGATGCACGCGGCAGCACCTGCACCCGGTTTGGCTGAGGTGGAGCTGGGATGGGTGGAGGGTGGGTGACACCATCGTGGTTGCTCTGCAGCAGTCAGGATGGAGGAGGAGGACGGGAGGGGGGATGGGCAGCAGGCTGGGATTTTTCCCTCCCCCCTTTTACTGCCTGAGCATCGATAGGAGGGAGCAGCAGAGGGAAAAGGCTGGACGACGAGGGCCTCGCCAGTGAGAAACTACTTAGATTTAAAAAGATGGAAGTGCTTCAAAATCAGAAATAATCACATATCTCTGAGCATTTAGATGCATCATAAGATGTTTGTACACTAGGCTGAAAAACAGCAGTGGTTCCCAAAGCTGCAGTCCGGTTTGTTTAGTCTGTGAACCGACAGCAAAAATAATAATAATACAAATATTTAGCATGAAAATATCAAACTGGCTTATTGTTTCAAAAGTAGGCTGTGCAGTGGTGCAGTGGTTAGAGCTGTTGCCTTGCAGCGAGCAGGTCCTGGGTTCGATTCCCGGCCTGGGGTCTTTCTGCATGGAGTTAGCATGTTCTCCCTGTGCATGTGTGGGTTCTCTCCGGGTTCTCCGGCTTCCCCCCACAGTCCAAAAACATGACTGTTAGGTGTGTGTGTGTTGCCCTGCGATGGACTGGCTCTCTGTCCAGGGTGTACCCCGCCTGATTGCCCGCTGACCGCTGGAGATGGGCACCAGCCCCCCTGCAGCAGCCCCCCTGCACCAGCCCAAACTGCGTCCAGTTTGAGTCCTGCTCTGTCTCTGAGCTCTTGTGAGTCAGAAAACTCCCGATGTTGACTCTTGTTGTGGTCAGACGCTCTTTTTATTTTTTAGTTCCATCAGATGAATCTTTTCTTTGTTTCCTTCGACGCTCCACCAGGACCAACATGTTACAATAAATGCTAACCAGGTGCGGCGTGTCTGTCCCGTCTGTAAAGCATTACTACTTCAGGCAAGATGTGTGACTTTGGGGAGTGGGCAGGGTACTCTGAAGTTGCAAGTGTGGTATTCTGGCTACAGGGCGTGGTGGGGACAGATAATTTTCATTAACCCTGTTAAGGATCATTTTAGCACATAGTAGCTCAAGAAAATGATTAAAACCTCTGAAAAGTTACACAGGAGTTAAGTTCTCGCCCCGTAATCAGAAGATTGCATCACTTTCTAAACTTCCCAACATTATTTAGCCAAAGAGAAAATCTAAACATAGGAACTTATTTTAAAGGAATAGGTACATTTGGATCATGCAACATGAAAAATAAACGTTGACTGCAGCAGAACATCATGGAGACTGAGACGTACAAAATATAGCAGAATATTCATAATATCAACACAAAATATATCGTTTACCTGCAAAACAGAATTAAAAAGATCAGTTGTATGAGTAAAAACACGGCAACGAAGCTCAAATTGTCAGATTATATCTAAAACAATGTATAATCAGTAAAGACTGAACCGATAAACCACAGCACTTAGAAACATCTGAACACCGCCTGCTAGTGTAGCTTTACTAGTTAAGGCTGGACTTCAGCTCTAACCCTCCCCACTGTGCAAAGACCTAGTTTGGACGTCGTACAGACGTGGTCTGGATGGACAGACTCCATGTAGACATGATCGGTACGTCCATGCGACGTTGGCTGTTTGCAGGGTTAGTCTCCGTTATCCTGAATTGAGGCAGTTTGGTTTTTGGGGACGTTTCCTTGGAAGCAGAAGGTGAAATTATACAATCTGTCTTTGAAGAGAGGGGCGCTGGAAGGTTGAAACAGACAGGGATGTGGGCGCACACACACACACACACACACACACACACACCGTACCACATGTATATCTCTGAATAAAGAGCAGCTTCACACTCACTGCTGAGCTGCCTCCGACCGAGGAAACGATGAATAACACGACACAAATCTGATGAGTCATCGTTTACTGAGAGACATTTTAACGTTCAGTTTGCTTGTTCTGACTTTTATGTTAAAACGTAAAAGCTGGAAGACCTGGTGCAGACTGCTGCATTTCTCACTTTAATTTTTGATTCTTCATATTTAGCTTCATTTATTTAGGACCCTTTCAGGTCCTGCTTGCTTTGTTTCATCCTTACAGATCAACATTTATTTTGTCGCTGCAGAGAACAGACCTTTAATCCTTTACAGGGAAATTGCACAAAATACAAGTTTTTAAATGAGTGACGTTCTAAAAGCTGGACACGTTACTATAATAAATAATTCTTCACAACTATTTTTAACTCATTCACTGCCATTGACGACTAAAGTCGTCATTTGCATGTTTTTACTGTGTGGGCGTCGGACGAGCCCCCGCGCAGCGAGAACAAACATCTCAGCTCTAAAGCCAATCTTCATCCGCGTAAATCACACGTCACGTGATCAGGAAGCAGAACATCCATGTGTTAGGAGATCGTTTTGGGCCGCTGCTGTAAAAAAAAAAGTGAGGAGCGAACTGGAAAATCTTCTGCCGATCACAATTCAACACCGGATTATGGAAAAACGGATAACGCTCGAAACGCGCGGACTCTTCCTGATGTAAGAGGTGAGTCTCCGCTTTGTTTTGGTTGTTTTGGCGTCGACATCATCCTAGTGCAACATTCTGTCACTCTTAAAAAAACAGTAAAAGCAGTGGAAAACACTGGCAGTGAATGAGTTTAAAGAGCAAGTCACCCCCAAATCAACTTTATTTTCTGATAAACTATATAAATGTGTGTCTAATCGTGCTGCAGACACGTGTCGTCAATAGTTTTGCACTTTAGTGCATTTTAGTTTAAATGTACATTTTCTGCCTAAAACTGTCAGTGTTGTGTCGTTGTCAGGTAAAAACTCTGCACTGCATTTGAATTTAACTCCGCCATCGCTATTGGCTAAGAGGTACCCTAGAACGTTATGATGTCACAATGTCGTTGTGAGCCTGTGTGTGTGTGTGTATTCGTTAGCAGCTCCGCCCTCTCGGTCTGCGAGGCAACAGCATTTGTTGCATTTTTCAAACAGGAAGTGGGAGTGGAGTAATACTTTGGTATGGGGTGACTTGCTCTTTGTCATTTATTACAGAAAGGCATTTAGTCCTTTGCCTTGCAGATTAACCATAAATATCCCGTACAATCTCAGCTAAATCCTGTAAAACTACATTTGAGATGTTTGCTAATATCAGCTGACTGTGGCGGCCATTTTTAATCAGACACCTAAATCAGCAGAGTGATAAATACGTGTTATATGTTGTAAACAAAACAAAAAAAAAACAAATGTGCTCAAAGTTAAATAGGAAACGTTCAAGGGTTTGCAGTTTTTAGCCTTCAGTATAAAATCATGGTAAAGGTCAGAGGTCAGACAGGATTTGTTACAGACAAGCTAAGACCTACTCTGACTCACTAGAAGAAACAAGCTAGATTTTTACAGATGTGGAAATTTAATCTGAATTAGTTTTGATTTTTTTTTTTACATCTAAAAATAAGAGGCGGATGTTTTGGTACTGATCATATGCCTGGATTAATAATCTCAATGGTTATGTTCAACAGTCAAAAAATGTAATTTGTTGGGTTATTACTTAAAATAATCAGAACAATAATAATAATCAGTGTCCACCGCTTATATTATATTATTTTACTTCATTTTCCAAAATTGTTTGCCATATTTTGGTAGATTTGTTTTTATTTTTTCTGCTCGTCACAGTAAACTGGTGCAGGTTGTTCTGGCATTTATAATGATCCTAAAAGGAGAAGGTTAAAGGTCACCCCTGGTTTCCAGCTGCTGATTTACTTCCTGTTTTGTTTATTTTGAGACTGGTTTCTCAGTCTCAAAACAAGTTTTGATAAAAGGACGAACAACTAAGTCCTTCAGGGGAACTTCTGAGTGTAAAAATGCTCATGAAGTACGTGTGTGGAGTAACCAGGTGGGTAGGTTTTAACGCCTGCCTCCAGAGGGTTAAGGTCGGGAGCATCTCTGGGGTGATGCCTGTGGGAAATAGGTAAATATTCCTGTAGGGGGTGGGGGTGGGACTGGGAGACGCTATCAGCTTGTTGCAGCTGCAGGAAGTGAGTGGAGTCAGCTTAAATAAAGCATTGCTGCTTTTTGTAGGCCTGGGTCCAGTTTTAGATTTTAAAAGGAAGCTTCATTTATCGCCACGGTAACCTGTTGAACTGCACATGAGAGAGGAGTTGTGTGTTTGTAAGTTTTATCCACGTTGGTTTACACAGCTGTTCCGATGTGTTTGTTCTGGTCTCTCCCCCGTTTTCCCCGACTGTTCCTGAGTTGTTTTGCCTCCATCAGAGGAGAAACCCACAGAGCTGTTTCACTGAGACGGATCAGGATTTTTTCTCCCGCCCATCAGGCTGGTAACACTTTAGTTTAGGGAACACAAATTAGCCATTCATTAGCTGCCAATTAATATGCATACTAGTGGACAGCTAAGTCTGAACTAGTCATTATTAAGCACTTATTAACAGCTTATTACTAATGCTGTCATTCTGACATTAACAGGCAATAAATTAAGAGTTTTATCTAAATAAGTCATTCGGTATGGTTTGTTAACTGTAACTGGATTGTTGCTGATTAATGCACATACTAATTAGCTCAAATCAATATGTGGCTTTTGAGGAAGTGATTCAAGGGGAACATATTCTTGCCTTTAAGTGGTTATTACTAAACTACTATTTATTAGGTATGAAACAAATCTGACTTCAGAATGGGGAACATAATGTTGCCTACAAGTGGTTAGATTGTTGTTTAGGCTCTATTAACATGTGGAGTTTGGTGTTTATTTACATAAAACCAGAACATAATATTTTTGGTTATTAATGCAGAATAACTATTCCCTTTTAATGACTTTGTTAAAAGCCACATATTGATGATATTGAATCAGCAACAAACCATAATGAATGGCTTATTTTGATCAAACTCTTAATTAATGGCCTGCTAATGTTAGAATTACAGCGTTAGTAATAAACATCTAATAATTGCTTTAAAATGACTAATTCAGACTTAGTTGTCTACTAATATGCATATTAATTGGCAGCTAATTAATGGTTAATTTGTGTTCCCTAAAGTGTTACAGGCGTTTTTATCTAATTGTATGGCAATGTTTCTGCTTTTGGCTACACGCTACCCCTTAAAGGAGACATAACATGCTTTTAAGTTATTCCTTTTTACATCTAAATCCTTCAGTTGGGGGTCTAAAAACAGTGGAACTGCAGTTATTTGGTCTGATTTCCTCATTATTGTTGCTCTACAGACCCTCATCTACCCCTGTTCTGAGGAGAGTCTTGAGAACGAGCCGTTTTGGGGTACTGTCTCTTTAAACTGGAGGAGGAGCTGTAAACTCCGCCCCCCTCCATAGTGCAGACCTGTACTCTCCTCCCCCAGTCGGACTTTGTAGTTCTATAGAGAAATCATTATTTAGCATAGCAGATTTAGCATAGCATATTAGCATTTTTAAAACATGTGGAGAGAGTAGTTCATCAAGCTGTTTCAAGGCTGCTAACTCTCTCATGCATTTGTCTGTAGTCACTCACATACACCCGTCACGGCCGACGGAGGAACAAGTGAGCAGGCTCGTGCACGCGCGCACATACACACACAC
>SSNQ01000206.1:2555325-2565730 GCA_006942095.1 Nothobranchius kuhntae | reverse complement strand
TGCTAACACTAGCATACAAAGTCCGAGACGGTACGGCTCCCATCTACCTGAATCCTCTTGCAAAGGCTTACGTCTCAGCCCGGCCGCTCCGGTCATCACAGGATCGTTGGCTAGCAGTGCCTACACCACGCTCAGGACAATCCAGACTCTTCTCATGCATCGTTCCACAAATGTGGAATGACCTTCCTAACACTACCAGAACTGCGGCTTCCTTTTCTATTTTCAAGAAACTCCTGAAGACCCTGCTCTTCAGAGAGCATCTTCTTAACTAGCACCTTGTCTGCACCCGTCCCCCCCTCTACTGTCCACTCCTTGTTCCCTCCTCTCCATGACTGATGTCAATTTGTTGTTGTTACTATTGTTGTTAGCCTCAAGGGCAACATGCCGATTATCACTTGTAAGTCGCTTTGGACAAAAGCGTCTGCTAAATACATAAACATAAACATAAACATAAACATAAGTACAACTTGATTAAAATTCAGTGCTTTAGAAGCAGAGATGATTTTTATGATTTCATATAACATTTGGTCAAAACAACCAACGATCCATTTTCTCATCTTAGACGTTTCTAATGTTCTTGTTCCTTTCTAATGCAAAGATCCTTTTTAACTAATTTGTCTACACTAAAATGTACTGTAGCAGATATAAAACTAAATATGCATGGTGGAGCAGCTGTCTCACAGTAAGAAGGTTGCAGGTTAGAATCCTGTCTTTTCTGCATGGGTTAGCATGTTCTCCCCATGCATGCGTGGCTCCCACGGACCAAAAACATGCATGTAAAATGGCTTTGATGTAAAAATTGTGACAGAAGCATTTTTAAAATATCTGACACCTGTAAGGTTTGGTAAATTGAGTGCTTTAAGAGCTCTATATATATATATATTACCTCTACTTATGACCAATAAGCTGCGATACTCTATCTAAATCTAGAATATCAGCCTCTTAGGTGTGTTCTTGCTGTGTCTTTCTAAATCCATTCTTTCGTTCTTTTTTAAACACAGAAACAGTTTTGTTTACCTGTTTGTAGCTACAGTTTCGCCGAATATCAGCCTGCCTGGTCTTTATTGTGCTTTAATCAGAAGATTCTAGGAGTCTTTATTTATTAGGGGATGTACACACTTCGTTTAGATTCAGGAAACAGTCAGGCTTATAAAAGTAAGAATTTATTTTACCAACAAGTAAAACATGACAGGTTAACTAACATTTACTGTGATGGATGGAACTAGATGTGATGTCTGATCCTATGTGTGAATGATGTTAGTCAGAACTTCTGGATCCAGGACAGCTGAGTTCTGGATGTAACAGAATTTGGTTTGTGTTAAGTTATGAGGTTGATTATTATCAAAAACACATCAGACGCTATCTGTGTGTCCACATTACTCGTTTTTGGAGACCCTCTTGGTGGATCCGAAGGTCAGAGAGGTCAGATGACCTCTGGCACCGGAGGGCTGTAGAATACCGTGGCACCGATCCTTCAGTCCAGAGATTTCTCGGGTCACAAGAGACGGATGGAACCGCGCGTCTCTGGTGGACTCTTGAGGAGTCTAAACAATATCAGCTTGTTCTGCAGGAACTGTTTTGCTGTGTCAGCTTCGCAGGTGCAAAAAGATTTTGATGACGTGTCAAAAGCTTTGATGGTTAAAGAGGTGTTGCTTCAGGTGGCCGGTCTGAAGCTTTCTCTAGAACCGAGGAAGAACCAGAGTAATCTGGTTTTAATGTTCTCATGTTATGATTGTGTAGCCAACCAGAGGTTGACAAGTTTGAGGGATGTTACCAAGAATCTCAGAAACACGCCTTCTTTGATCCGGAGGCTCTGATCTGGGGTAAGGGCTATTTATGTGTCATGGGCTTAACTTTACCTTACTGTTCTTGTGTGAGTGCAAATGTTATGACCAGGTCAAGTAAACATGCTGAACCTTATATCATTGAGCACAGATTAATGACACATATATCAGTATTTTATAATTATTATAAGTATAATAAACAAATATTCATTTAATGATTATTTAACTGTTTTAGTTGTGGAAGTTCATCTTTAATTTTAAAATCTTATTTTCTTCTGTGAGCAAAGAGACTTAGATAAGAGGGTGCTCTGTGAGGGACCTTGAGGAGTGAATGTTGTTATGATTTCGTTATCTCTGTCAGAGCTGCAGGCTCTGAGCTCCAGCTGGTGGGATGCAGGCAGGCCGATTTAAAGGGAACACGTGCAGTCTCGTGTCTCCTTTTCGACCAGATGTTGAATGGTCAAACTGTACCTAAAAATTGACCATTGCTGGACGTTACACACCCAAATGGGAAGTCAGCTGCTCGGTAGATTAGATTTTGTCCCCATGTATTTTAGAAATAGAATAGAATAGACTATCGATCCCACAGTGGGGAAAATCACTTGTTGCAGCAGCACAAACAGTAAAAAATAGTAACAAAGGTGCATGTAAACACACAGGCACTAAGCTAGTATTGTAACTTTTAACCACAAATAAAAATGAAGCCTGGGTTCTGGAACTATGCAGCATACAGTAAGGGACACAGACTTATATGCAAATCCAGTACTACACACGTATTGAACACATACTGAATATTGCATTGGTGTTGTTGTGTACCAGGATAACTCCAGTACAGCTTAAACTGAGAGTTATACACTCTTACTGCAGAGGGGATGAATGACCTACGGTAGCGTTCTGTTTTACACCTGGGATGTCTCAGTCTGCCTCTGAGGGAGCTGTCCATGGTCCCTACAGTGAAATGCAGTGGGTAGGAGGTTTTTTTTTAAGATGGTGGTCATCTTCTCCAGCATTCTCCTTTAACAGAATCCAGTGGGCACCCCAGAACCGAGCTAGCTTTGTTAACTAGCTTGTTCCGTCTCTTCCTGTCTCAGTCTGAGCTGCTGCCACCCATCAGAGTGGATAACAGAGTGTTGAGGGTCTGCCCTCATGAGAAAATTACTATGCGGTAGTTTCTCCAAAAGACTGTGTCATCTGCACTCTGAAAAAGCAGATAATATAAAAATCAATGCCAGCAGACTCCATTTCCCATGATTCCCTGCTACTGGAAGCTACGTGATGATGTCACCAAAGCGATGTCGAACCCCGCAAAACAAGTTCCGCGCATGAGCACACCCTCACAGAGTCCACCCCGCCGGACAGCCAAGTCTATAAAACGGAGACAGAACGAAACTTATCTGTCTTTTGTTCAGTTCAACTAACGTGAAGACACACTCGTTGCTACGGCTCCGGACAGCGTGTGCACGAGGCCTGGCTGCTGAAGTGGATGGAACACCGAGCCGCTGAAAAGCAACGGAACTGTCATCTGGTTTGTTTGAACTCCGAGGGACGCTTCGGGTTCGATAAACAAGAGTTTTTTCCTATCCTCTATCTCTTTTCTTCCGCTTCTCTAACATAGTTCAGAACAAGCAATTAAACCGCGCAATTTGCTTTAAAGTAGCACCGGGCTCTCCTCCGTACCAAAAACGCCATCGGATCATCTTAAGAGTAAGATCTTTTCTTTCATTGTAATATCTAGGTTGTTAAGCTTGGCCACAGCATTAACAAATATTTAGATACTTAATTTGCCTTTGATTGATCTGTTTGTTTTGTTTATTGATCTTTGTGAAGCGGTTTTGAAGTATTGTTAAGTTTTACTGTGATTGAGTTAAGGTGAAAGCTACGCCCACTGTGTGTCTGTATTTGAGAAGTCACACACACACACACACTTACACACACATCCCACCCCTCCCACATCAGTTCTCAGTGTGGGAGTGGAAAGACAACACACACACACACACACACACACACACACACACACACACACACACACACACACACACACACACACACACATTCTGGTTTTCCGTGTTTGGGGACACACACACACACACACATACTTGTTTTTAGCATTGGTAGGGGACAAGACTAAAATACACACTTATTGGGTCAGATTGTTTTACATTATCATTTCATTCTTTCATTGTTTGTATTCATTTGATAAAATCAGTTGGTTAATATTGATTGGCTAAACGCTTCAGAAGGAGCTGAAGTGATTATATTAGTTAACAAATGTATTGCCAATTAAGATTTTGTCTTAGGTGAATTGTTTGTGTTGATATAAAAATTAACTGCAGCTCGTTAAAGATTCACGGAACGTTTAAACAAGATTGATGAGGTGTGGATTCATTGTTCCCCTGTTAAAGGGGTGGTGCCCCGTGGATATCCTAATATCCTAATTAATTTATAAATCGGTAAATATTTCCATATTTACGAAACTATTGATGAATCCAATAAGTAAGTAAAAGCTTATAAATTATTCGTTGATTAATAATCACACCAAGAGCCTGAAACGTAACTGGTAGCCTAGAAATCTAGACCAACCAGACTGTGAATGTGTGATTGGGTGAATGACAGGTTAGTTGTAAAGTGACTTGGGGGGTTGTAGAACCCTAGAAAGTGCTTTATGAAGACAGGCTATTTACCATTTAACTGTAGAAATAGCAAAAAGATGTTGCTGTATCCATGCCCTGTTGTAGCCTCACGGTGTGTGGTGGGCTGCCCCGTTGACTAACATCTGTAGTGATGAATATGTCACGTTGTTCGTTGCTCTGATTGGTTCCAGCATTGTCCAATGGCGTGCGGAGACCGTTAGAAAGACGACCGTAGATTCTGCCCCACATGGGTCCTGTCTGTGAGTCAGGGTTAGATGGTCTGCCAGGGCTAATTGGGGGAAAAATACCAAGAAGAAAATAAAACCAGGAGACGTTTGAATGGAAAGTTGAACATGATTTATCTCTATTATTATTATTAGTTTATTAGGGCTGCAACTAACGATTATTTTCATAATCGATTAATCTGTCGATTATTTTTTCAATTAATCGGTTTGTTATTGTTTAGCTATTTAACCTATACAAGTGATGAATACATTTCAGTTAAGAAAAAGAAAAACATGAGAATTGTGCAGTTGACTGCAATCTATTTTATTGCACATGAACACAGTCAGTGGTGTAAAATGAGCTAAACAGTGCAAAATATCAGTCCAGAATAATTTTTTGGCATCAAAATATAAGAAGTAAATTCCATAAAAAATAATGTAGAATCTAGAACAGAGTTTGTAAGTGGTATGCATTGCTGGGGGTGAGTGTCTTGTTCCCCATGTGGTTGTCCATCGTTGCTTGTTTTTTTCTGCATAAGAAACACAAAAAGACTGAAATAAGTACACATATAAAATAAAGCAGCACACACACTACAACACTAAATCAATATTACATTATTTGAATTAATTAACAATATACAGTGATCATTTATTTTGACAAAAATGTGTTGTGAGGCATTTTACAGCGTTAGACCGTAAAACAGACTTTTAATAGTAAAAAAAATGACTTTCTGAATTTCTCCTGTATTTAAAAATTGAAAGCGTACAACTATGCCACGTTATATTCACCTGGACACAGCTCGTCTGTATATTTTTCTCCGCGGAGTTGTCCTGTTTTGAATGAGGAACATAGTTATGGGTTTGTGCCGTTTTTCTCTTAACGAGAACATTCTTATAAACAGACGTGCTAAATTTGGCAAGCGCATGATACACAACACAGAGGAGATTCACGATTGCATCTAGTCAATCAGAAGTAGAACACCGTAGACTGACGCGGCAAAAAAACATGTTTAACATCCACTATAACGAACTCAGCTCCCAAATTTGATCTGCGTTAGCTTGTTTATTTTCTGTTACTTACCGGATTTACCGGACTTTCCTCTGCTGCATCAGCCCCCACATGTTTTCGTCTCAAATGTTCACTTAGGGACGTCGTGCTTCCGTGCCATGCTAGATGGTTTTTGCATATTTTGCAGTTCACCTGTCTTTTCATGGCATCTAGAGTGAAGTGCTCCCATACTCGTGAGGTTTTTGTCCGGGGTTTCTCTTCAGTTTTGTTGCTTCTATTTTTCTTCCGTTTCTTCTTGTTCCGCCATCTCTCACAGCAAGATGCGCGTCAGTAACATGTTACGTCGTGAAAACCGAGGGCACTTATTGGCTCGTTTCTTCTTCTACGGCTCCACTGGTAGAGCAGTGACTCATTACTGCCACACACTGGCGGCAAATTTAACAGATTGTAACCGATGTCAGATTGTGGTAAAAATAGACTTTATGCGGTAAAATATGATTATTAAACAACTAATCGATGACTAAAAAAGTTGTTAACTATTTTAATAGTCGATTATAATCGATTAAATCGATTAGTTGTTTCAGCTCTAGTTTATATTATGACCCTCATAACCCAAATGAATCAAAAACCTTTCTTTCTTGATGTGGAACCAGGTGCATCATAACAAAACATTTAACTGAAGCCGTCGGCTACAAAACCAGTTCTAGGTTTCTCGTTTCATCAGTCAGGCACAGATGAGGAGGAAACACATGAGCTGACGGATATCCTGTTTCCAGGAGTTTATCCTCCTGACCTCTGCGTAAAACACACGGGGACCTCTACGGAATGAAGCTGGATCTAGTTTTATCTCATTGTCTTTGAGCATTGTCAGCCACGCCTCCCTTTGGTTTCCTCTGAACCGTCGCCCAGGATCTCTCTGCTGCTTAGTGAGAATTACCTTCCTGCTAACCTGACATGTTCTGTCCCTCAGGAAGTCGGAACTAGATCATCTGGGCGACTTGAGGGACAGGACAGGGTCTGTTTGAGATTCACTGGGTCAGATTTCAAATACAGGAGATTTTGTGGTCTTATGAAAACAATAAACCTGTTATGTATTTATTTATGTATCTACTATAAGGTCTCTCCTTTCAGCATCCCTGGCCTTTATTCAATGTGTCCTGTAATCTGAAGCTTTTAGTAATCTGAGGAAATCCTCACGCGTTTCAGTTTTCAGCCAGACGAGGAGCTTTGCTCGTAGTGACTCGACACGATGTTCAATGGTGATTCACCCTAAATGGGTTTATCCTAAAACAGCTGGCAGACGGAAGGCACACTGATCAGGCCAATATGGGCTCAGTGGCACCAACATGGCCGTCGTGTGGAAAACTCAGTGGATTAGATTTATAATCCCCCGCTGTATTTCTGGGTATTCTTGAAGCAGACTAATTTAGAGATGTGTTGTTAAACTTCCGATGTTGGAATTATGAAACTACTGGAAAGAACGTGGAAGCAAAATCAGGACAAGTTAAACAATCTGGTATTTTCTAAATGGTAAATGCAGCAGCTTAATCACTGAAATACAGAATAGAAGAAGAAGAAAATATCATTTCTATAGCGCCTCTCAAGATAAAAATCACGAGGCGCTTCACAACAACCAAAAAATGTAAAAATATAAAAAAGCATTCAGAAAATGTTTAAAAATATATTTAAAATGAGCAAGAATAAGCAATTGGGATTTAAAAGAAAATGTGTTAAGAAAGAGAGAGAGTGAACAGGAAAGAGGGAAACCAGTGGATCCTGAGGAAGGTGGAATAGGTGGGGAGAGCAGAATAAAGAGAGAGAGGTGAAGAAGGTCATACAAAAGCCAGCTTGAACAAGTGAGTCTTCAGCTGCTTTTTAAAGGAGACCACTGAGTCCACTGATCTCAGGCTCAGGGGGAGAGAGGTCCAGAGTCTGGGGGCCACAGCAGCAGATGATCTGTCACCTTTGACCTTTAGCCTGGTGCTGCACAACCAGTAGGCTTTGATCTCTGGACCTCAGGGACCTGCTGGGGGTGTAGGGACTAAGAAGATCACCAATGTAAGATGGTGCTTGTCCATGTAAGGCCCTATAGACCAGAACCAGGATCTTGAAATGAACCCTGAAGTTGACTGGCAGCCAGTGAAGCTGGAGGAGAAGCGGGGTGATGTGGGCGTGTTTGGAGGACTTGGTCAGAAGCCGAGCACAGGCGTTCTGAACCACCTGTAGACGGTTCAGGGAGGTTCTGCTCAGACACGTGAAAAGAGAGTTACAGTAGTCTAAGTATTGTTTTACAGTACAATAGTATTGTTTTGTCTTCTCTTGGGGGACATGGGAGTCAAATATTAAAATCATCCAGCAGACTTTCTAGATTGGGATTAGGGCTGGAGTCACGAGAAAATCTTCTTCCATGTTTTCTCAGCGAATCTGTGAGGTTCATCATGTATTTGTGTTCACTTCATTTTTGTCTGACTGGCACATGACCTTCAGTTGTTTGTTATAAATACAACTTTTAGAGAAAAGTTTTTTTTTCCTGAAATCACTAATTATACAGAATTTTATAAGATTTTTTTTAAATTGCAACATTTGTGTACACTTGCTAATTTTCTCACCACAGGTTAGTTACTGAGCTTCTTAATTATGTTTCTATATATTTAAAGTTTATCTTAATTTATTTGCAAAGAGGTCTCCAACTCCTCCCAAAGCTCTTGGAAATTAAACTAAGAAGGGTTTAAGATGAATTCCAGATGTTTGCAGCAACCCTGGGAAAGTTTTAAAAGCAGTCACAGACTTTTCTTGTGTGGGCGACGGTGGCGCAGGAGTTAAGTGCTCGCCCCGTAATCAGAAGGTTGCAGGTTCGAGCCCTGCTAAGCCTCCCCTCCGTCAGTGTGCCCCAGGGCAGCTGTGGCTACATTGTAGCTCATCACCACCAGTGTGTGAATGTGTGTGTGAATGGGTGAATGGGTGAATGACTGATTGTGTTGTAAAGCGCCTTGGGGGGTTCCAGGACTCTAGAAGGTGCTATATCAAATACGGGTCATTTACCATTTACCATTGGTTCAAAATTCCAGCGGCACGACAACGAACCTCTTTGAATCACGTGTGCAAATCGAGAACCTCCCGGGACTATTTTGAGACATTGTGGAAACTCCCGTGTGACTACCTTTCAGGTTCAGATAGAACTGTATTCATCCCTCTGTAAGGTTCCTCTGGGAACGTTTGTTTTCATCGGTGTCAAATCGACAGAAAAAAGAGAAAAAAGTTTTTTATGAAACATATGTCCACAATAAAATAGACAAAAATAAACATAAACACTGAGAACAACACGAAAACGTGGATTACATGTGCAGTTTTTCCACCAGATCATCATTCATTTGGACAGTCAATAATGTTGATTGTCCGTTTTTGTTATTCCCGCCGTCCTCCTGTCCCCCCTGTGAGGACAGTTTGATGGCATGTGGGACAAATGAATGCTGCATTCATCATTTACTCGCCGCAGCTCCAGCACAGTGATAAACTGGTTTTAGAGGGTCTAAACCTCCAGAAGGTGATTCTTACCTTTCCTGTTTTCCAAACAGAACAATTCCCTCTGTGTCCGATCATAGACATGGACATGGACATGGACGCGTTTAAGAGTCGCTTTACTCCTTGTCAACAGGTTTTCATAGAAGTCTCTGCTCACCATAAAACCTTCAGATGTAATGAAATGTTTTCTGTCCTTCACAGAGATTATGAATGATGTCATCAAGAAGGTGAAGAAGAAGGGAGAATGGAAGGTGCGTCTAAAGCGATGGCACAGATTTTATTTCATTTATGTGCGACTCACCGTGTCCCCCCCGTGTCCCCAGGCTCTCATAGTGGACCAGCTGAGTATGAGGATGTTGTCCTCCTGCTGCAAGATGACAGACATCATGACAGAGGGCATTACCAGTAAGAGAAAAGAGCATTTCTCTGCCTGTTTGGCTGTTGTTGCGTGTGTAACGATGCGTCTCTGCCACCTGTCCAGTTGTGGAGGACATCATGAAGAGGCGAGAGCCCCTCCCCAGCCTGGAGGCCATTTACCTTATCACACCTACAGAGAAGGTGAGCATGTCCCAGGGAGGGAGCTCTTGTGTTTATAGTAGCTGAGTGCAGCCTTAACTCAGATGTCTTCTGTCCTCAGTCTGTCCACACGCTCATCGCTGACTTCAAAGACCCCCATTCAGCCAAATACAAGGCAGCCCACGTTTTCTTCACCGACTGTGAGTACCAGCCAGTAACTGTGGTGCGAACATCCAGAGAGGAGATGAAATAACCGTGTCTGGTTTCCTCAGCCTGCCCTGATCCTCTCTTCAACGAGCTGGTCAAGAGCCGGGCTTCCAAAGTCACCAAGACTCTGACGGAGATCAACATCGCCTTCTTGCCCTACGAGTCTCAGGTGAGCAAGTTTAGCTGTTTAGTCCCGCTTCATTTGTCTCAGTACTTTCATTTCTGCTGTTTGCTTTTATCCTACATGTACTAGTGTATTATGGGATGTACACATTAATAATTATACCTGATTAGTGAGATCAGATTTTATACGTTTAATAACCCGCACTGAGTGGATGCTATTGAACCCTCTAAATAGAAAAATCCCAGAATGCACTGGGAAAAGATAACACCTGTGTGTGTGCGTGTATGTGTGTACGTGTGTGTGTGTGTCTGTGTGTGTGTGCGCACGTGTGTGTGTGTGTGTGTATGTGTGTGTGTGTGTGTGTGTGTGTGTGTGTGTGTGTGTGTGTG
>SSNQ01000206.1:2511134-2523634 GCA_006942095.1 Nothobranchius kuhntae | reverse complement strand
AAAGCTAGACGTCCAGATTGAGTGTCATAAGTTTCTTTGCACACATGGAAGTAATTTAGGTAAAACCCCCACTGGTGATTTCTCGTTAATATTCTGTGCTCTAAATGAAATTAGAGGTCAGAACTTAACGGTTTCAGAGTCACTAAACAGAGAACTCCAAATATTTCTACCCCTAAAACCCAACATGGCTGCTCTGCTCGATGTAGTTTCTGCTCTCTTGCAGTGTGTTTTCCTACAGAGCCGGTTTTCAAGCACACATGGTTTTGGTTTCTTAACTCATTCACTGCCATTGACGACTTATTAGCATGCTTTTACAGTGTGGGCGTCGGACGAGCCCCCGCGCCGTGAGAACAAACATCCCAGCTCTGAAGCCGATCTTCATCCGAATACGTCACACGTCACGTGACCAGGAAGCAGAACATCCATGTGTTAGGAGATCGTTTTGGGCCGCTGCTGTAAAAAAGGTGAGTCGCGAACCAGAAAAGCGTCTGCCGATCACAATTAAACAACGGATTATGAAAGAAAGGATAACGCTCGAAACGCACGGATTCTTCCTGATGTAAGAGGTGAGTCTCCGCTTTGTTTTGGTTGTTTTGGCGTCGACATCATCCTAGCGCGCAACGTTCTGTCACTCTTAAACAAACAGTTAAAACGGTGAAAGCGAAGGGCTTTAGCGATCAGGAAACGGCTGGCAGTGAATGAGTTAATTACGTTGCTCATTCATTTGAATCACTAAAAAGTCCATCTCAGCCACCTGTTGGTTTAAATCAGAAACTTTACTCTCTTTAAAATGTGAACTCTGAATGTTGATTCCCAACTAATGAGTAAATGTTAAATAATTGGTTTCAAATTGACCAAAAGTCACCCGTTCCCAGAGTCTTACTCCACCTGCATTTACTGTTTGAACAACCCACCCCCACCCGGTGGTTCTAATTCAATTCAGTTCAGTTCAAGTTTATTTATAAAGCGCCAAATCACGACAAGAGTCGTCTCAAGGACCTTCACAAAGTAAACATTCCAATACGGTCAGGTCATTAAGCCAATCAGAAAAAAGTTTCCTGTATAAGGAACCCAGCAGGTCGCATCGAGTCACTGACTAGTGTCAGAGTCTTTACAGCAATCCTCATACTAAGCAAGCATTTAGCGACAGTGGAGAGGAAAACTCCCTTTTAACAGGAAGAAACCTCCAGAGAATCCTGGCTCAGTATAAGCAGCCATCCTCCACGACTCACTGGGGATGGAGAACTGTCAGGGAACCGAACCGCTAATAAACACTCGTGCAAAGGACTAGAGAGAGAAGGGAGGAATGTGTTTTGGAGGGGGTGAGCGGTCCTGAGCCGTATCGTTTCAAACCACTGGCTCGTGAGTTGCCTCGCTATTCCAGCTCCAGCTGTTGATGGGGGAGTAGCCCAGCCCGAGACTTGGCTGCTTTTATACCACTCAGTGGCAGTGCAGGTGACATCATATGGCACCAGCAACGCCATAGAATGCATCTTAGCCAATGGTGATGTCTGATTCAAATTCAATGTAGTGCCGAATTTGAACCTGAAGAGGGCGCCACACTGGCATTCGTTGGCAGAATAATTAATTTTTAAATGACATTTTAACTAAAATGCTAAAATAATGACAGCACCATTAGACATTCATTTCTACAGTTTATCAGCAAAATAATCATTTTTGAGTGCTTTGCTCTAATATCTGATTAATTCCGGTTTCAAATTGAAAGTCAACGATTTTCTTACTTAAAATATCTCCAAAGATGTTTTCAATGTGGTTTTTAGAATTCATAAAAGACAAATCCGATCTTAAAATCATTTCTGTTGAACAGAAAACTCTGACTTCTGTAGATTTTACTGACGATTGATCCATTAGTAGTTATTAGTAGCCCCCTATTGGAATTTGTCATGATTAACCCTTTTAAGTGTGAATCTAAATAATCGAGTTTAATATGTCATTATTGAACTAATCTAATGGTAACAGTTAAATAAAACCAGTAACTCCGCCACTAGACAGTAGACATATATAGGAGTGGCACTAATCCTGATGCTCCATCTGGATGCTGTGAGGTCAGAACTGGCTTGATGGGAGTTTGTTGTAAGGGTTAAAGCCAATTATTAAACTGCTATTACAAAAAAATAATAATGAAATAATTATTAAAAGTTTTTTTGATGAAGTTTCTTTAAATAAACAGTTTCACCCCTCTAACTTTGTAGTGCTTAGATTTATGAACCAGTTTATTTTAAACCACTTCCATTATTTCCTCTTTTTTTAATAGATTCCACAAAATGTCAATGGAAACCTTTAGGATGTAGACGGGCGTTAAGGGCGGAGTTTTACTTTGGGTCTACACTCAGACATCATGATGCAAACACACCAGTACAGACGACGATCCCATCACAGCAGCTGGAGTTGCTCTAACAGTGTGTGTGTCAACGCCCCTTCATGTCGTGGCCCTCTGTACCGCTACAGCTTCACCGTTCAGTCTGTGTTATAATTATGACGTGTTTTGTTGATTTTGTTGTGCTCTGCTTCAGCTGTTGTCTTTCAACTGTGTCTGTGCCTTCCAGTTTGACTTTTGTGTGTTTGTGCAGCGAGGTGAGTGTGTGTTTGTGACTGTCCGTGGACGAGTGTGTGTTTGTGACTGTCCGTGGACGAGTGTGTGTTTGTGACTGTCCGTGGACGAGTGTGTGTTTGTGACTGTCCGTGGACGAGTGTGTGTTTGTGACTGTCCGTGGACGAGTGTGTGTTTGTGACTGTCCGTGGACGAGTGTGTGTTTGTGACTGTCCGTGGACGAGTGTGTGTTTGTGCGTTGCGTCAGGTTGTTTGACCGTTTGTTTCTTATTTATTTTGTGAACAACTGGGGTGGGGGGGTGGGGGCGAGGGCATGTGCTGTGAGACGAGTGGTGAAGCCGCCTCTGTTCCTCCACAGGTTCCACCCACTTGCTCACTCCAACCAAATTCTTATCGGACCTGCAGCACCCCGACTTCCGAGAGTCTACTAGGGTGTCCTTTGAGGACCCAAATCCCTCGGACGAGTGAGGCAGAGACAGATTGGGAGGGAGGGAGAGAAATCTCACAGGAAAAAGTAAAGGCAGCCGCACGAAGAAGCCCTTTCTGAACATTGACAGGATAAGGGCTTCATCTTGGTTCCTCCCCGCTCTTCTTGAACACTCAGTTCTGTTTTATGTAACCTGACATTCCTCCTCCCTGTGTCCCTCAGGGATGGACACCCCCGATCCTTCCTCACTGCATGGACTGCTCCATCAGGCTCCTCACCTTAACAGTCACCAACCAAACGAAGCCAAAAGCTTAAATCCCTGATTGGTTTCATGCTTTGCAACAATTCGCTCGGTTATTTAGCAGGAAGATCTGGAAACTAAAAGCTGCCGGTGGGAACGTAGTTATTCTGACCATGCCTGAGGAAGTCGTGGCTCCATCCCTGCTGCCTCTTCTCGTCATCTCAACTGGGTGGATTAAATCACACCCACAGGTCCACTGAGACCGTCTCACACTCATTCCAGATTTAATCTACCACCCAACATTGTTCCGTTTTAGCGTCTGATTCTTTAGTTCTCTGCTAAGACAATCACAATCATTTGTTGGTGGTTTCTTTCAGAGCAGCTCAGTAAGTTGGTGTTAGCCTTATTAAATACTTTTTTCTTGTGTATTACATATTAAGTATTTTGACTGTGTCCTCTCAGTCCGCCATCACATGCTCACATCTCGTCTGCAGACAGTGACAAACACTTAATTCCTGACGCGTAATTTGAAATTAAATATACAGGAAACAGTCCAAAAATAAGGAATTTACAAAATATTTTGTCCAGATTAAAACTGTCTTCTTGCTGTTAACAATTATTAAAGAGGCAGTCTATGTGGAACTAAAGCATTTTTCTTATTCATTTTCTCAGTTTTATTTATTTATTTTCGCAGCTTTTATTGGAAATGGGCAAACTGAAAAAAACTACAAAATTTCTGTATCAGTATGCACCAATCAGCCACTTTATTAGGTACACCGTAAACCTACTTTATACTTCTCCGTCTGCGTCGGGATGGTCAGGACGGACGCACGCAACGCCATTATCTGTCCTTGCGAGCCTGCTGGAGAGCCCTCGCAAGGACGGATGGAGTTGAGCTCTCTTTTAAGCATCCGTCCATCGAGATGGAGAACGCAAGCTGCTGATTGGTCAGTACGTCGCTGTCATCTACACCGCCACCATTGCGCCCTCAAAACCACAAAGAGAGCTGAGGATAACTAGCGGCAGACACGGGGAAGCGAACCCAGGACCTTCTAGCTACAAGGCAACAGCTCTAACCACTGCGCAGCCCCAAACTCTGACTCGACAGCTGAAATCCAGACTCATCAGACCAGGAAAGGTTTTCCATACTCATCTGGTCTAGTTCTGGTGATCCTGTGGGAATCGTAGCCTCAGTTTTTTATTCTTAGCTGACAGGAGAGACACCTGGTGTGGTCTTCTGCTGCTGAAGTCCACCTGGAGCAGCTGGTGGGTCTGTAGACCTTGGTAGGAAGCAGTGCTCCCTTCTGATCCATTCTGGCACTCAGTTGGAATATCAGCAAGTTTCAAGTTGCTTCCATGTGATTGGCTGGTTTGGATTTTACATCGACAAGCAACTGAACACCTATTAAAGTGGCTGGGGAGTGTTCAATAGTTACAGCCTTAACCCCACGAGGAAAGTTGACCATTGAGCAGGGTTGATGGTTTATCCCTTGGGTCCATGTGGGAGGGGTGAGGAGTGAGCACCACTTCACTCCTGCCACATGGACCTAAAGAGATAAACCATCAACCCTGCTCAATGGTCTACTTTCCTCGTGGGGTCACCCATTAGGACAGTGGGAGGGTTAATACAAAGAGCCAGTAGGTATGAGACCTTAAGAGGTTGCAGAAGTACTCCTACCAAAACAAGGGTGTGTGTTTTACTTCCTGTTTCTGTTTTCTGTCTTGTGGTAGGTGGTCTGGCTGTGTGTGCATGTTAGTGCATGCAAGTCCTAGCAGCAAAATTACACCCAGCTTCTAATCCACTAAATAAGTCAGGAAAAAGTGTCCAGACTCCATTTTGCTTTGGCGTTTCAGAGAAAAACAGCCTACGATTTTTTAAAGTCATACATTAAATCCCTTTTAATATTAGCTCTTCAAAACTTGACTCATTATTAACCTGCTGACTAACTTTTGATTATATGACTCTGGGCTTCTGTTGTCTTTCAACATTACTCAAGGCTGCCATCATACTGTAGGCATTCATAAAAGCTAAAAACACATTTAATTTTAGGAAGTGTTGATTTCCTAATGTACAGATCTAATGCTCTGGTTGTGTGTATGTGTGTGTGTGTGTGTGTGCGTGCGCACGTGTATGTGTGTGTGCGTCTCCAGGATCGACTCACATCTTCACCCCCACCTGCCTGCTGGAGCAGCTCAAGGCCATGAACAAACCAGATGAAGAAGTGACGAGCTAAAATCCTCCAATCACATCATGTTTCTCATACCCACCCCTCCCATCCCAAATCATAATACCTCCACATCTTTCCAAACTAAACTAAATTCATCAACTGTGTATGCGTCTTGCTTGAGGAAAGAAAAAAATCACATCTTAGAGATGATGAAAAAAATAAATGTTATATCAAAGAAAATAAAACTACGCTTATGATTTGAAACGGATGCAACTAAATAAACTTATTTAAAGAGAATTAAATATCAGAAGGCCACTTAAAATAGAAATGACCAAAATGTCATATTATATGCTCTGATGATGAACCCTGCTAGAACGTGTAAAGGTAGACATTTTTTCCCCATTATTGTGCCCTTGGGTTCCCTTCTCGTTGTGGGTTTTACTGTTAGCAGCAGAACGAGGTTGTGCACTCAAAAGAGGTTCAAATTGTAAAAATATATCATGCAATATATATGTAAGCATATATTTCATCAGAGGGCAGCACTATCCACCCATTTGAGATGTTTTGTATTCAGTAGCATGCTTGCACCTGTGTGTTCTGTGTTTTATTGAGTGTGGGTGAGAGGGGTGCAGCAGAGTTAGCTTATTTCTAGGTTGCTTTGGGTGAATGCTACACCAATGGCTTTGTTTTGAGTATTACATGGTTTAAATGCTTTTCTAATAATTATGTTTCCATCACATATTTGGTTTAATAGTTTAAATTAACTACCTTTTTTCTAAGTGTAGCCTGACATTAGCAAAATCAGCTAACCAGCTGTTAGCTCAACTAGCCGACACGCTAGCTGTTTTTTTAGCCGTATTGTGGTGAAAATGTTACCATTTTTTATGATATTAAGCACAGAAAATGAACAGACAAGGAGGATAATGCTTATGAATATAATTTATAGAAATATTTAGAATGTTTTAGTAGTTTTTCTGTTGTTGCCTGATACTCAAAACAAGGTTTTGGTTTAAATATTCACTCAAAATGCTTGATTGAGAAAAGATGGAAAAATAAGAACAAAAAGAAGAAGAAAAAGAAGAAAATATCATTTCTATAGCGCCTCTCAAGATAAAAATCACGAGGCGCTTAAAAAGTTATGTTTAAGCTAAAACAATCCCTCCTTTGATTGCCCCTGTTGTAATTTCCTACACCAACTTTTTTCCATATTTAGAAAAGGTGCTTTGTTGTTGAAAAGGCCATTGCTTGCTGATATTTAACGACCATAAAGGTCCAGTTGTATTTCAGTATTGTACCCTGTCAGGTTACGGTCCAATCACTGGTTAGTGATGATGTTTATTGGGCCATGCATTGAGTTGTGTCGTGTAAACGCCATTTGTTGCCGTTTTAGTGTCTTACTGTTGAATGGTGATTTTATTTTTAAATTGTGCAGTAGTGAAACCTTTCCTTTAACATGCTAACGTGAAGCCAGTATGTTTGTGATGCTCTAGCTGTAGTTTTTAGTGGTGAGTTTGAAACAAAAAAAATGATTTCCCTTGTTTTCTTCTTTGGTGCAATTTAACCCCTCCAATGGTGAATGGCTTTGCAAGAAAAAACAAAACAACTACCACTTTCCTTCCCTCGCTGGACTCTTTCCTAGCCAAAAAGTTGTATATTGCACTATTATGCATTTTCTGTGATGCAAACGCTTAAGTTTCTTATTTAAAATGATTATAATTTACTGTTGTACAGAGTTTATTCTGCCAAAAATCAACTGATTTACATCAATATTATTTATCAGAGGAAATTAACACGTCTGTCCTACAACCGTCTTACATATTGGGATTGTATGTTTGCGAGTGTTGAAGCACAACCAGTACTTCCGTGTGTACCTAATGTGTACTAAGGCCGTCTAATAAATTGGCTTCCATTAAACTGAGTGTTCTTTTTTTCTTTTTTGCTTAAAAAAGTTCCGTACATAAAAGATTTAAGTGTAAACATTAACAAATGTATTTGATTTAGTCAGCAGTACTGATTTAAACTTATTTCACTGTTGGTGCTGACAGGTTTTTTTTGTAATTTTTTTGCAAAAATTTAAAGTTTTAGAGCAAAGAGTTATTAAAAATCATACAGGACAAGAAAAACATTTATACAAAAGCTAAATCTTCCAGTAAATTGGAAACCTCATTCACATCAAAGTCAGAATGGATGTGGTGCGGTGTCTGTACAGTTTCCACATTGACCAAACATAATTAAGTCCAGTCTGGATGCAAAAGCTCTGGAAAGTTTTCGCATGGAGCTGTTTTTTCTGGATGCTGCATGCAGATTGTCATGAAGTTAAAGAAACATGGAGCAAGTCTCCTCCCCTTCCACAACGGGGTTATAAAAGCTATTTCCGAATAAGCTTAGCTCATGTCCCGAGTCACACATATGTTGTATTTCAATTTAAATGATAAATAATTGTGTGTTTCGAATACGACTGCAGCTGACTAAAGTCGGGCGTAAGGACTCGTTCTACTGTGCTGTGCTCTGTCGTCCATCAGGTCCAAACAGTTTTTATCCTCCACTGTGAAGCTGTCCAGACTGCTGATTTCTGGTTATTTTAACATCCATGATGGCTTTGATGTGACCTTCATCACCACCCTCTCCTTATTCTGCTCTTTCTACCTACTCAGCCCTATCCCAGGATCCACTGATTTCCCTCTTCCCCATTAATTTTATTTCCCTTTCCTTACATTTTTAATATTTTTTTCTCTTTTTAACATAATTTTTTTAATAAATAAAATATATATACCGTAAATCCTCTAATATTAGCCTGTATTCAATTAACGGCCGGGTCTCACATTTTGGCCGGTGTCGGAGTCGGCGGAGGTGAATAATGGCCGGTCTCTTATTGTGGCCGGGTGGAATGTGGTAACAAGCAAGTACCACAGGGGGGGGGTTGTGTCATCGTCTCACTTTTGATTTGCCAGTGATAGACCGCGAGGGTAACTTTAACCGTGCGGAGACGAAGACGAGGTGAAAATTTGATATCAAGTTCAAAGAGAACGTGCTGATTATGCTGCAGAACACTCTGGGGAGCAGTAGCAGGGGTTGTATGAACTAGTCACTAGTCGACTTCACTACAGTGACTTTTTATGCCTGTCATCGACTAGTCGCTGTCACGTGATAATGACCAGCAAGATGCAGCCCTCGGAAAAGACAACAGCCTGCTGTCAGCAGGTGACAAGCTCCTGCGCTCGGAGGGGCAACGCGCTGTGCCAGACCGTAGGTACCGACACGCGATCGTTCATGTCGGTTAATTTCCTTTAATGTTTTCTGTCTTTTATTTGCACCTGACGCGTTTCGCTGTGGAGCGGGGCGCATCACCTTGTCCCCCGACACACCGATCACTGATGCAGCCGCCAAGCAGGGAGCACTCCGCTGTTTTTGCGGTCGGTAGATCTGCGTCCTGAGCACGGCCACAGTAACATTATCAAATCAGGTGTTGCCACCTCAAAAACTAATTTAACATGCGATCGTTCATGTTGGTTCATTTCCTTTAATGTTTTCTGTCTTTTATTACTCCTCTTTCCTCTAAATCACAAGCTGCGTTCCTTGTGAAGGAAGAGGATGTCTGCAACATCTTTAGGAGACAGAACGTACGGAAGGCACCAGGCCCAGATGGAGTAACTCCTTCCTGCCTCAGGACCTGTGCTGTCCAACTAGCACCTGTCTTCACAACGATATTCAACAGATCGCTGGAGCTGTGTGAGGTTCCATCATGCTTCAAAAGCTCCACTATCATCCCAGTACCGAAGAAATCCTCCCCTACCGAATTGAATGACTACAGACCCGTGGCTTTGACATCAGTAGTCATGAAGTCCTTTGAGCGCTTGGTGCTGTCCCATCTTAAAAGCACCACAGGCCACCAGCTGGATCCCCTGCAGTTTGCCTATAGGGCAAACAGGTCAGTGGATGATGCAATTAACATGGGGCTGCACTTCATCCTGGAACATCTTGATCAACCAAGGACCTACGCAAGGATATTGTTTGTGGATTTTAGCTCTGCTTTTAACACCGTTATACCAGAAATCCTCACCTCAAAGCTCTCTCAGCTCACCGTTTCCCCTGCCATGTGTCAGTGGATTTCCAGCTTCCTGACAAATAGGAGCCAGCATGTGCGGTTGAACAATGTTACGTCTGGCACAAGGCTGATCAGCACTGGTACACCACAGGGGTGTGTCCTTTCTCCACTGCTCTTTTCATTGTACACCAATGACTGCACCTCTAATGACTCAGCTGTAAAAAATCCTGAAATTTGCAGATGACACCACTGTCATTGGGCTCATCCAGGATGGTGATGAGTCTGCTTATCAGCGAGAGGTTGAGAGGCTGGTGGTCTGGTGTCATAGGCGTCATTTTAACCGGGGACGCCGGGGACATGTCCCCGGCAAAATTTGTGATTGGCAGCTGTGTCCCCCCCACTTTCAAAAACGCCTGCTGATGAGGATTTTTGTTTTACCAGCTCAGATCTTATACCAGGGGTCGGCAACCTGTTCCCATCAAAGAGCCATTATTACCCGTTTCCCACGGACGGACCTTAATAAGCAGCGACTTAAGTGAAGCAGGCAGGTCGCGCTAGAAAATTTAGTTTAAAAAGACGTCATAAATGTTTTCCCCCGTCATTTTTATTTATAAAATATGAAGTAAAAACTCACAATTTAATTTTCAATTATTTGTCATTAATATGTAGTCTACACCCGTGCATTAAGTGGACCATCTTCCAGTAAACGCAAAGCATCCAGCCCACCTCTCCAAATGCGTAAAATGTGCATCAGCTGCTAGTTAGGCGCGCCGCGCGCACCGTCAGCTACGTCAGCCCAGACAAGAGCAGAGCAACTAGAGACAGAATAGAGGATAATTGTGTCTGGATGTGGATGGAGATTACATTTTACAGCAGCCTGATCATCATTTAAATACGTAAACCATCACCTGTCTTCTAGTCCACGCTATCAGCATTATCTTAATTGGTGTGTGCGTGCGCGTGTGTGTGTGTGTGTGTGTGTGTGTGTGTGTGTGTGTGCGTGCGTGTGCGTGTGTGTGTGTGTGTTTTCCACTTCAAACACTGGTCTAACCAACGAGACCAGTAACACATTAATGTTACAATTAAACAGTTTCACTTCATGTAGGCTAGGAACGTTCCACCTGCCGTGGCCCGACCGCTTCTGCTCCACATAAACTTTGTGCGTAATCAAATGTCTCTACAGGTGCTCTCTGAGCTGAAGAGCTATTCTGCCTCAGACTGGATGCGTCATGCGTGTCCATATTAGAGACGGGAACAAGCGCTGTTCAGCCAAAGTTTCATAATTTCATAAAAAGAACATTTTTCCAAGTGACACGTCCCTCAGAGAGACCGGGTTTCCAGACTGTTTCAGTGGGAGGAAATCTTACCACATGCACCGTGGTTCTGCACTGCGCTGCGAACCCCAGATCTTCAGCTCACTGTCCACCGTGGGCGCTCCGAGCCGCGCTGAACATAGTGTCCAGTATAAAGCTCTGATGTTCTGATGGGAATATTTTACCTCCGCGATGTGCGTTAACGATTAAAATGTCAGCTCATCCATGCGCATCAGTGTGCGTCGGGGTAATTCTTTCAAACCAAGCAACATCCTTGAGTTTATCCATCAAAATAAACAGTCAAATAAAACGAGGGCCCGGGCGCGATTCGATCCCCAGACTCCCGGGTGAGAGTCATACGCTCTAACCAGTCAGCCAAAGGGACATCCCCTTGGCCAAGTAGCCAGGGCGCATGATCTATCGGAACACTGTGACAGGACACACACACTGCCACACCTGATTATGAAACTTTGGCTGAATAGCGCTTGTTCCTGTCTCCAATGTGGCGACGCATCCAGGAGCCGTCTGAGGAGAATCCCAGAATCTCACATCCTCTTCAGCTCAGGAAGCGCATATGATTACGCACAAGCGTGACGCGTCAACCCGGTCTCACAGTAAGACCGGGTTGGACCTGTTCAGGTTTACGCAGACAATCTTTATATTTAGAATTGGCTTACAGATGTAAAATTAATGCAGTAAAATATAAAGCATTTTATTGAAATATCCATTCATTATTTTACAAGCACAGAGAGCGCATCAGATGGATGGAAGAGCCGCATGCGTCTCCAGAGCCGCGGATTGCCGACCCCTGTGCTAGCCTACTTTATTGTCCCCAGCAATTTTTAAACCCCACTCAAGTGTATGGTTATAGTCCCCAGCAATTCTGAAAACAAACTGACGCCCTTGTCTGGTGTAGTCAGCACAATCTTGAGCTTAACACCCTTAAGACTGTGGAGATGGTCGTGGATTTTAGGAAGCTTCCCACAGTGCTGCCCCCCCCTCACAATATCCAACAGCCCAGTGTCAATGGTGGACTCATTCAAGTTCTTGGGAACTATCATTTCCAGGGATCTGAAGTGGGAGACAAACATCAACTCCATCGTCAGAAAGGCTCAGCAGAGGATGTATTTCTTACGGCAACTAAGGAAGTATGGCCTACCACAAGAGCTGCTGATCATCTTCTACACTGCTGCAGTCGAATCCATACTTTGCTCATCCATCACGGTCTGGTTTGGGTCAGCCAGAAAAATGGACAAATGCAGACTACAGCGTATTATTAAAACAGCAGGAAAAATCATTGGTGCCCAACTGCCCTCTGTCCAGGAACTGTACATCAGCAGGACCAGGAAAAAGGCAGAGAATATTGTCCAAGATGCCACACATCCTGCATCTACTCTCTTCCATCTCCTCCCATCTGGCAGACGCGATAGATCACTGTACACAAAAACTACCAGACACAAGAACAGTTTCTGTCCTTCAGCCATTTCTCTCCTGAATCTGTAGATTCTTTTACCGTCCTTTACTATAGTTTTTAATACTTATTCAGTATGCTTATGGATATGTGTGTGTGTGTGTGTGTGTGTGCGTGCGTGCGTGTGTGTGTGGGTATGTATATATGTATATAGGTGTGTGTGTAAATGAACATGTGTGTGGGTATACATGTTCTTATGTGTTTTTAGGTATTTTTATTCTCATTTATTGTGGTCGTTGTATGTTTTAGAGAGCGAACATCTA
>SSNQ01000206.1:2494598-2510164 GCA_006942095.1 Nothobranchius kuhntae | reverse complement strand
GAGGGCTGAAGCAGGGGGAGGGGGGAGAGGGCTGAAGCAGGGGGAGGGGGAGAGGGCTGAAGCAGAAACTACCGTTGTTAAAAGAAATGTGTTTAACTTTGAAAATGTGGGCGCAATTTTAATTGTCAAAAACTCCAGCGAACCATTAGTTAATTTTGCTCAAATAGAAATAGAGGCCTGCCTCTAATACTGGCCCTCCTTCCAATAAAGGCCTGGAGCTTGATGAGCTTGAGTCAAATACAGGCCCGGGCCCCTATTAGAGGATTTACGGTATATTATATTTACACTTTTTAGTTCTTTTGAAGAGCCTCGTGATTTATATCTTGAGAGGCGCTATATGAAAGATCACTTTCTTTCTTATTCAGAATGCTGCTGTTGGGAGTAAATGGCCTGTATTTGTACAGCACCTTCTAGGGTTCTACAACCCCCCAAGGTGCTTCACAACACAATCGTTCACCCATTCACACACAAATTCACACGCTGGTGATGATGATCTACACTGTAGATCCCTGGGGCTCACTGACAGAGGCGAGGCTGCCAAACACAGGCGCCACTGGTCCCTCTGACCACCACCAGCAGGCAAGGTGGGTTAAATGTCTTGCTCAAGGACACAACAGCAGCATTCTGTCAGGAGCTGAACTCGATCCTTCAACCCTCCAATTACAGGACAGTCTGCTCTACCTCTTGAGCTACTGCTGAGAGTCTTAACAAGAGCCAAGAGAACCAATCACATCACTCTTGTTCGTAAGCCTTTACAAAGGTTACCAGTAAACTACAGAAAGTACTTCTACTAGTTTATAAATCACTCAATGGCATGGGGCCAAAATACATGTTGGATCTATATGCCTAGCAGGGCTCTGAGATCCGTAGGAAGTAGTCAGCTGGTGGCCGCAAAGCGAGCGTGTGTCGCACGGCACCGGTTCTGCTGCACTCGCTGATCTATTCATTTACTTTTTGTACTGTTGTTGATGTTGGGGACATCATAAAACCCTCTACAATATTTCACCGCTTGTTTAATAATGAAACTAGTTAAGCTGTGTTAGCTTGGCCGACCAGTCCTTGGAAGCAATCCGTTTGGCAGAGTAACGTCACAAACCAGAGGACAGACTGCTACTTCTCTTCGTTCTTCGACTCAATACCTCGGCTATAATTTGAAACGCCCTTCTGGAAGTGAACATTCTCCCAAACAGCTGACATTCTGGCGTCGAGTTCACGTTTTAAATCGTTGAAGAAGCCAGCAGCAGGGATGGCGTTTCACCAGTGTTCCTATGGTTGTGTGCTTATGGAAACTCACTTTTAAGAAACAAGACTGGTTTCTTCTTCATTTCTAAATCTTCCTTCAATTTAAACAGCTAATCGGATCATGACGTCTGCAGCAAAAACTGGTTCTAACAAAGTTTCACGTTCCTCGTTTTCATACATTCACTCGGCTACAGCTGTGTAACACCCCCCCCAGCCAAAGGAAACAGAGCCCGATGAGCTCCTGAACCTTTGTTTTTATCATTACTGAAACTGAGGGTCCTGGCTGGGTGTGTTAACAGGGTAAACTACAGAAGAGTTTTTTTTTTATTGATATTAATAAAAAAAAAAAAGAATCTCACAGTTTTGCTGCTACAAAAATCACAAGAAGGCCGATTATGACATTTCTTTCTGGGAAAGTCTTTCAGATTTAGTCTCAACACTTCCTTTCATTTTTTGTCATCTCCAAAAATATGTTCTGCTAAATTTTAAAACCAACCCCTCATTTCCTATTCTAAAAAAAATCTGCTATAATTTTAAGCATTAAATAGAAAAATTAAACTTTTTAAAAACCTTAACCATTTGGGCGCCAGAGTTTTTCAAGAAAATATTCTATTTTGACACGACTCCTTCAAAAGGTTGTAGCTTGGAAATGGTTGGATAACGGTAAACGGTGTACGAGTCAAATCTTCAGTAGGACCCAAAGTTTATGTTAAGGAGAAAATTCACTCATCTAATTTGCGCATTATGACATCATCATGCTGCCATATTGTAATGCATCATTTTCCAGATGATCCATCATATTTTTACATATTACTTTGAAATTTCCATTATATTTAGAATATTAAGTTTATATATACTTATAGAAAGCTCATTTTTTTATTATAACTTATTATTTTATTTTAATGATTATGTGGCACACTTTAACCTCCATTTCTAATGCATCTGCTGCTTTTCATGGCCTTTTGTTTTACCATCATTTCTACATCCATCATGTTCCAAACACAGTGAAACAAACGTCAAACTCAACGTTTGGAGCTTGGATGTTCCTGATGCTACGCGCTGCGTCAGCGCCAACCTTTCCGGCTGGATGGGTGAATTTCGTCATCAGAGTCAATATTGTGCTTCATAATCGGAGTCGGTCATTACCAGACAAAGAGACCGGTCAACAAAGTCTAGACCTGCTGGCAATTGTAAGTTTTATCCCTCTAATATTCGCCATCTTTGTGCTGCGCTCACCTCCTCCTCTCCCTGACCGGGGGCCTCTCGGCGGGAGGTGGTTTTCAAACTCCAAAAACTCAGAAACATTCAATATAAACACACCCATAAGTGTTGCTAGGCCTGAAGTTACACATCTCCACTATCTTCTGGTGTTAAGCAGTAACTGGGATCATATTTGAAGCTGTGGCTTGAAGCAATGACCCTTGTCACAGTATTGTGACTTTGGTGCTTAAAGGGTTAAAATTCCCCAGTAACAATTCAAATACCAGGAGAACCCCACATCCTAAAACTGAACTCAACATCATGTCATGAGTAACTTTATTGTACAAAATCATGTAAAAAAACTACAACAAGGAAAACGATTTAACCCACATTGTCACAGTGCTGAAACTGAGCGGTCTCCATTAGCTACGCTGCTGAAAGTTTGACCGCGTAAGCGGAAAGACACGGTGATCATCCAGAACAGAACAGAGAACAGAAGGAACACCAAGCTGAGAGTTTAGAAGTCTTACAGAAGGAACAACAGTAACATTTCTGGTGTCTAATTCAAACTCTGAATAAAATCTATAAGTCAAAGTAAAATAAGTCGTTAATCTTTAAAAAGCACAAAGTTTCCACATTTCATATGAAAGACGTCCAAGTAGAAAAGTTCTGACCCATTGGGACTTTTTGTTGCAGAAAAACACGTTAAAAACGCACCAAAGCAAAACCAACAGGATGAGAGAAACGGCACGGAAACACACAAATACCTGAAGCTGTTTCCTCTACAGTACTGCTAGGGCTGGGCAATAAATCGGAAATTTATCGTTACCGAAATTTCTGACTCTTATCAAGATAATTTTTCCCATATCAATAAATTTGATAATAAAAAAATGAAAGGATGTGTAGGTTGGCAGCATTCATGTCCCTTTAGGCCTTTTTCTTTGGGCCCTGGCGCCTCCCAATCGGGGGCCTTTGGAGTTTCGCGTCCCAAGTGTCAGTGATGGTTTGCGTTCCCCGAGCACACACGTAAACAAAGCACTGTTTGGTTTCGGATGCATCAAGATAAAATAATACTTGAACTTTATTTTAGAAGAGCTGCCCTGTGTGAACGTGCTGACAGGATGGAGGTTGTGAGTTCAAATTCCATTTAGGAAATTTAGTCAGTTGTTTTATTTATTCCAGGGGTCCTCAGCTACATTTGTTCAAGTATTGTTTTCTCCAGCAGACACCAGAGAAGGTCAGATGCTCTTCTAAAATAAAGTTCAAATATCGTTGTATCTTCATTTATTACTACTTAAAATGGCCTGGTTTCCATCTGGGCTGTCTGGTTGTGGTTTTAGTTGTGTTTGGAGAATGTGGACAGTTGTACACTCCTTAACGAAAATAACAGCTGAGACAGTCCCGTGTGTGTGTGTGTGTGTGTGTGTGGCCCGGAGGACAGAGGACAGGAGAACACACAGCTAATTAATTAAATAATGTGGTTCTGTACCTTTCTCTTCAGCACAGCGACAAAGGTTTATGATGGGTCAGTCCTCCTGCATGCTCAGATCATTCCCTTCCCTTGCTTGAAAAATTGTTCCAAAATGAAAGTTGAACCCACATCTTTTTTATCTGTGAATTCAATGCCGTTCGGCGAGTCTCAAATAAAAATTTGGGCGTCTTACTGTAAAAAAATATACCATTAATGTAAAAAATAAACTCTAAATAAACTATGTTCACATCTAGAATCAAACCCAGGTCTCCTGCATGAGAGTCAGACATCTTACTAGGTGAGCTACACTCTAGTAACATTCACAGTATCTGTAACATTTATATCCTTGATGACAGCTGAAACACGTCAAACCAAAGAACGGTTCGGAGTGAAAATGGCTATTTTGTTGCTAATTTGCAGGAAATATCTAGAAGAAAGTTCTACAGAAAGTAGCTAAGGGTCCTCAGAAATGTAGCTAGCTTTGTCACTAGGCGTTAGGAACAGCGACAAAGTGGCACTGCCTCTCTCTCTGCTGCTAAAGCTACGGATAGCAAATGCTACGGGCGATGCCTGAGCGTGAACGCGCATGAAGCAGCCTGCTCGACCCGAGCATCTCTCTTTTTCTGTGATTTTACAGAAAAACAGGCAATCACAGTAAAAATGCCAGGGCTCATTCTACAGGACCAGGGCATTGCAGGAGAACGTATGAAGAAGACATTTATTATTTCTATACATGTTTTGGCTGTCACACTTCCATAATGCCCATTTAAGTCACGTAAACATGTGACTCAACAACACACGTGACAGCTCCATCTAGTGGACAACTTTTGTTTCTGCGCACACCTGTAGTTATCGTCTACTTATCGAGGTGAAATCTTCAATATATTGTGATATTGATTGTAGGCCACATCGCCCAGCCCCAGCACCTGGTTATAAACCAGTACGGTCTACGGGATTTCACTGAGATGTTTGAACTCCTGGCAGAACTTCTGCTGTAAATATAAAACCTAGTAAAGGAACTAAGTCGCGTTAAATGCACAATAAATTAGAAATGAGCTTTTTGTTCGCTGCATGGAAGCACAGGTTGTCTCGCAGCAGGAAGGTTGCAGGTTAGAATCCTGGCTTCTGCGATTTTATATGGAGTTAGAGTGTGTGCTCCGGTTTCCTCCCACAGCCCAGAAACACGCACGTCTGAGTCGCTGAGGCGAAACCAATAAACATCATTTAAAACGCATTTATTAAAAACCCTTCAAAGTTTTTTCACCTAAATGTAAAAATAACCCTAAAAAATATTTACAAACATGTTGTTATTTACTTTGGTCTCCATCCCAGTTTATTTAAGCTGGTGCTGCTCCGGTTCTGGTTCTAGGACCAGTGGGCCTGAGCCAGCAGCTGGTGGTGCTGCAGGCCTGAAGCCAGAGAGCGAGCCATGTGTCTGGAGGTGTGTTTCATGTGCCGAGCTGCTCTGACGGCTCTGGTCAGAGAGCTGTCGACGGAGCGATCAACAGAAAGGGAGCGTCTCACCCTCCCCCTTTCCTCCCCCTCCTCCTCCTCCTCCCTGGGGCGTCTGACCCTTGACGTTACATGTGCAACGTTGTCAGGAGACGAGTGAAGAGCGGCTGAGCACAACCTGAGGATGGAGAAAGAGACAGCGCTAGATCTGTTAGACAGCATCACAACAGTTAGGCTGTAATCATGTGACTGCTTCCTGTTTAAACTCAGTCACACTGAAATCATCCACTCAGGCGGCCATGTTTGCTCAGAGGCTGAACTCGACGTTTTCAGGCTTCAAACCCAAACGCAACAACAATAAAATCACTCATAAATAAACCACAATGTTCCTCTGGAGAACAGAACTTCTGAACTCCGATCATCTATGTGGTTTTTTTTGCTGATGGCTAACAGACTCATACACATTTCCTAAAAGGCTCCAGAGTTTGAACAGGTGAGTGTGTTTCATCAGCCGTGAACCCTCATTTCTGTCTAAAACAGGCCATAATAATTCAGGAAGAGGTTTCAAACTCACCGTTTCAACTCTGTTGATCAGGACCGACGGCCGGTAGCGTCTGACCCTCCCGGCGTTTTAACTCTGACTCAGTGAGACCACTAGAGGTCTTCGTCTGACTCATCTCACCAGGCAGGGTTAGATTTAGATAGCGGGTTATATCACCATGGCAACAGACTCTCCAGAACTAGAAACCCTGAGTTTCTACTGGCCCCGCCCACCTGAGGCAGCCATCTTTAAATAATCGGACTGAAGCAGAATTCTTTCATGATTTTCCTTCCTGGACGGGACCTGTTGTCATCCCAGAGCATCTTTGAGTTGGAGCATCACACATCAGAGTCCGACTCAACTCTGGGTTCATCAGCTTTAAAATCAGTTCTTTTACAAATCGGTGACTCCAACAAGTAAAACCCACAGACGACAAGCTGGAGATGGAGCTCTGATTTGGGGAACTTACAGGAGCTGAGGTGGGCCGACTGGCAGCAGATGGAGGATCGGAGCAGACGCTGCAGCAGAGAGCCTCCTGTCTGTGGTTCTGTCTGGAGACGGGGCTGGCTGGACGTTGTGGTGTGAGGATGGCTTTTGCGTGTGACGGTCTGTGAACAGAAACCATGTGAGGAGCCGATTAAAGCCATTCAGTATTAAAATGTTATTAATGCATAAATAATCTTGCAAAGCACCTGTTTCAGAGCATTTCTGTGGTTTAAGGCCTCCACAGCGCCAACAGCGGACAGCAGAGGATCTGTCGCCCCCTGGTGGTGCCAAGACAGACAGGGAAGAAGAAGCTGTTTCAGAAATCCAAACAAAAACGCGTTTAGAGTCGGACTTCTCTTACGTTCAGCTCTGACATTCACCACACACTGGGGACAAAGATCTCTCTGATCGCTGCTGTGCTGTCCTGAGAGACAAACACAGAAATATCATACAGAAGACTAAATACGTGGCGTTGTTTAGACCATCTCAAATGAAACGATGAGCTCTACCGGTCTGAGTTTTCCTGCTGTGTGACTCTGCAGATGTTTGAGTGCATCTGGAAACTCCAGGCGTGGAGGTGGACGGCTCCAGGTCTGAAAAATAAGAACAACACATCAGAAATTAACCAGTGAGTTTATTTAGATTACTATATTTATATTTCATTATAAACAACTCCTCATGGGAGTGTGATCCCTGTACAAAATACTTCATCTACCGTATTTTCCGGAGTATAAGTCACACCAGCCATAAAATGTATGATGAAGAAGAAAAACACATGTAAGTCGCATTTTGGGGGGAAATTTTATTATTTTTCTTACAAAATCTGAGACCAAGCGTTTCACATTGCAAGTAGGGACGCAACGATACTCCTTTTTCCAAACCGATACTTGGATCTGAGTACTCGCCGGTTACCGATACTTCCACCACACAAAAAAATGCACAGATTTGGAATACAGGTTTTATTTTCTTCTCTGCTTTCAACAGGAAAAGACTGAGGTAGATAAAAAGTAAAATATATGAATAAAAATCATCACAAAACTAAAATATTAGGTGAACAGAAATGACAAGTTACAGTGAAGCCATTGTCAAGCAACTGCATTGGTATCGGTTAACGTTTACAGATACCGATACTGGTATCGGTATCGGTGCATCCCTAGTTGCAAGACAAGTACCGGTAACAATAACAGGATAAACACTCAGGGCGCAGCAGCGCGCCACGGTCTCCAGCAGAGGATGGCGGTGTCTCAAACCCTCCCAGCGGGACAGAAGAGCTCATTCCTGGGTCGGAGCCGCCCGGCCCGCAGCAGCTCGCCACAGGCTGCAGCAGGTGATGGCGGGGCAGAGGAGCTGAGACCTGGGTCGGAGCCGCCCGGCCCGCAGCAGCTCGGTATAGCCTACATGACTTGGTATACAAGTCACAGGACCGGCCAGACTATGAAAAAAGTGCGACTTACAGTCCGGAAAAGACGGTACTTGGTACCGAGGGTAATTCAGATGCTTTATGTAAAAACCAACTTTAACAGCTGCTTTTATTTAAATCAACTCGGTAAACACTTTTGAATCAGTGGCAAGAAAAATCTAAATGAATCTGCTGATAAAATAAAGCGATTTTAGACGAGAAGGGTTTAGAGTTCAGCTTTAATAAACTCACAGACGTCCTGCTGAGGTTTCTGTGCAGAAGCAGAAGTCATCCATCTAAATGCAGCGTTTCCTTCCACCTCGTGTGTTTCCACCCTTCCCAAACTGTTGCTGTCGCTCCTAGGAGACCGGTCCATGAAAGGTGAGATAAAACAGAAACTGCGGCTTTTACGGGAGCTGAAGCGACAGGCTCACACACCAACCTGATGTGGCGAGAGCGGCTCCTCCGAGCCGAAGGAGCAGCTGAGCTGGGAGGCGTCACGCTTCTCAGAAACCTTTCACGTTTCTTCGGTTTGTCGACTTCGGCCTGATGTGTCACAAAAGCGTCTCTGCAGAGAGAAACAAGCGTGCAGACGCTCAGAGAGCAACCCTCACCACATCAGAGTGTCAGTCCCAGGGATGCGACTACAGACGTAAACAGATGCATTATGGGAACAGAAGCGTTTGTTAGGTCATGCTTTCGCTGCGAAACAGAACACGACACCACTCCGTGCAGCGACACAACACACGATACCTGCTGTAGGAAACCTCAGGCAAAAGCAGCCGTTTCTAGAACAACACAAACAAAACATGATTTCAGGAGCTGGAACCGCTAACGGGTCTTCTCTAATAACTGACCCTCGCTAGAAATAAAACATTTAGATGCTTCTAATCAGAACTCACTCAGAAGTTCTTCTCTCTCCCCAGAAGAGAACAATCACACACATCAGGGCCACAAAAAGAGTTTCTCTGAGATTAACGTCAGATTATTTTCTCCTCTTCAGTAAATCTCTGATCTCTAAACAGAACCCTAACCCTATCACTTGGAAGGTCTGCTGTTCTTTTTATTGTGAGGATTCAGAATTTATTTTATTTTATTGGTGTTTTTACTTCAAAACGATAACTTCTAACAATCTGCTCAAAGACGTGCTGGGTGAGAAAAAGAGGACTCAGAGCTGGAAACAGGAAGTTACAACTCTGTTCTGTCTGTGGACACACACACTCTGCCCTGTTTGCACACTCATCGCCATGGCAGCTGCCGCTACACACACTCACTTGTGATTTGTACTGAGAAGGGAGCCCAGCGCTCTCAGAGAGTCGCCATGGAGACAGCAGGCAGCTGGCGGGGAGTCGGAGTGAGAGCTGTAGGGAGCAGAGTCGACGGATCCAGAGTGCTGGTCACTCCGTCCTGATTCAGACCCAGAGAGGGCTGCAGGAATAAATAAATCAAATGAATAAAATAAACAAACACACAAACATAAATACAGCTTATTAAAGCTGGCATCGTTTAGAAAGGAGACAGGCTCACTCTGGATCCAGCTCTCACTGGTTCTGCTACCAGCTCTGCTCTGGTGTCTGTGGCTGACGCAGACGTGAGATGAGAGGGAGAACGCACGCCTTCTCCGACCGTGCTGGGTTCTCCTTGGCTGGTTTGGATCCAGCTGGGAATCACCGGTGGATTCCTGAGCTGTGTGACTGAGTGATGAAGAGGAAGGAGATGCTGGCTGGGAACCTCTGGAGTTCACACCCTGAGGAACTGAAGCGCTGATGAGGCAAAAACCCACAAAACAGATAAAACACAAAAGGTCAGCGACTGAAAACAAATACGTGAAGAATAAGAAATATATGGATGTGTTTTAGAGGGCTGAGGGTAAACAGGTCATTCAGGACTCCTCACCTCTCTGCCACCCCCTGGTGGAGGACAATAGGAGCTACAGCAGGAGCTAGACGGCTGCTGTCAGAACCAACAAAGCCACTATCAGTCTCTGGAGAGATGACCCCGTCCTGATGGGCACAGAAAACACACGCCAGCATGCCAGCTTAATGAAGGAAAAGAGATTTAAAGCAGCAAATCACAAACAGCTAAGCACTGGGCTGCATGGTGGCGCAGCGGTTAGCACCGTCGCCTCGCAGCACGAAGGTTGCCGTCAGTAGGAACTAAAGTGCGGTGCCCGTTTCACACAGCCGTCGTCCCACACCTGAACACTGAATTAGTAGAAAAGCAGCAGCGTTAGCTTCAGTTGTTTATTTGTAAACAGACATGCTGCTGGTCTCGTTTACTCAGGTTGTTTAAATCAGACAAACACCAGAACGCTGTCTGCAGAGCCGGTGCTTATTGCATTTATCACCGCTGGGGCCTTTTTTAACATCAGAGTAGTTTATTTTTATTGTTGCATTGCATGTACTGTTTCATCTGTGGAGAAATTCTGAGATAGTTTTAATGCAACACGTCAGAGGGATTTGTTTCTGTTCAAGCGTGACCGTTACAGTTAAAATGTAAACGCTGTCAATCAAACTTTATTATTAAATAATACAAATAAAACTAATCCAGAGAAGGGGTTTGATTTGCTCTAAATCATGAATGCAGCACAACAACCAAGACAAAGATCTGCTTTTGTCCTGAACCAGTTTCCCATCAGCCAATCAAACGGAGGCAACAGCTGACCTGAGACAGAACCCTCCTGGTTCCTGTTGGAGCCTTGAAGCTCCTCTTTTCTGGTGCGGTGTCTGGTAGGCTGCTCAGGCTGCTGCTGGGACTTCTGCTCATCACTAATCTTCTTCTACTGCGAACAGGAAGAGCAGGAGTCCCGGAGGAGGGGCTGGACCTGGAGCATCCGTGTCGTCTGCTGCCGACCCGAGGGTCCTGGTCTGACTCAACTCTCCTGAGACAAAACGTTTAATTGACAGGTAAAAAAAAGAGCACTTCTGGTGCCTCCAAGGTCAGATCCAGCTGGATTTTTAGAATTTTTCTGCATTTCTGTGAACAGAGGCTGATCAGGAAGCGTTGTAAGACGGTGATTAGTGCAACCTAAGTGTGACCTGAGCAGGTTTCAGCCCACAGACTGATCTCAGAGCAGATCATTGAGAAACACAATGACTTTTCTCTGAGGACTAACCTCGCCAGACCTTCACCGTTTCCAGCTCTGTGACCCTTCTGCTCCTCTTCCTCACTCCTAGTGTTTAAAGCAGAACAGGGAGGGGGCTGTCTGGGACGCTCCTCTGAGATTTGGTAACTGGGAAACATTCAGCATAAAAAAATAAATCATCTCAAATTTATGAAGATGGATAAAGAAGCACCTGATTTCAAAATGAGTCCAAATCAAAGTTTTAGACCACAGAAAACTCACTGATCCACTGCTGGGGTCGAGTCCGGGTGAAGGCAGGTACGTTTACAGATCTGAGGCCTCTGGTAGGGAGCCCGGAGAACATCTTCCTCCTCCTCATCACCCATCTCCACCCCTGCTGCATCACCTGGACCAGCCAGCAGAGGCTCAGGTGAACTCTGTACGGATGTGAAGTTTGAAAAGAATTATTTAAGGGAAGAAAATGGCCATTGTTGATTTCTTTATTAAAACCTCCAACATTTCTAAGACTAGAACTGATTTTCTGATGAGATCTGAGACATGAAACATGTAAACACAGAGCGGAGAGGTCTCAACCTGAGCATGAGTCAGTGTTTTCTCCTCCTCAGAAGATGGAGAACGATCACAGATCTGCTCCTTCAGCTCCTCTAGATGAAGCCCACACTGAAAGATCAGACCCTCCAGCTCCCTGGCAAACAAACACAATAAACACCCTAACTGCAACAAAACATGTTTTATCTGTAACGTCTCCTACCGTTGGGGGTCGAAGCTGCAGGTTTCTGCTCCTCCCTGCAGCAGGAGTTTGTGTTCATCTCTGATCAGAAGGTATCTCCTCTCTAAAGACGCCAGATTCTCACAGAGCTGAGCGAGACGCTGAAAAAAATCAGCTGGTGTAATAAAAAGAATTCAGTTGTTAGGACGATGAAACTCTGGTTCTTCTTACCTCCTTCTTCTGAAGAACTGAGAGATTTTCACTCTTAAGGAGATCCTCAAAACTCTGAAGCTGATCAAAAAAAATCAAAAGCTTACTTTGCTGATTTTGCTCATAAACAACGACCAAAATTTAAGATAAGATCAGTTTTTATTTCCTGTCACCTGCTGGAGGAGCGTCTCAGTCTGGCCGAGGAGAGCAGTGGTGGGCTGACGTCCCAGCGGGGGATTTGAAGGACAAGCGTCTGACTTTTCTAATCAACAGACATGGAGGTCAGAGGGAACCAATGTGACTGAGCAGCATGAAAACAGAGTAAAGCCCTACCCAGCTGGGCGCTGCATGCGTCTGAGCTAAGCTCCGCCCTCTGAGCCTGAGAGAAATCCAGCATCAGGAACTCTGAAGCTTTAAGGTTTAGTCCTGAACTTACGGAGAGTTTAGCCTTCGGAGGGTCAGAGTTCAGATTCACCTGAGGGAAACAGGAAATGTCAGAAAATATGATTAACCTTTAACACGCCATCTTACTTTCAGGTGTCGGATCAGCTGTTTTCATTACTCTAGAAAAGTGATCAGAACAAAACAACACAGCGATACCACAGCTCACTCACTACTGACTCACTCACTACTGACTGACTGACTCACTCACTCACTCACTACTGACTCACTCACTACTGACTGACTGACTGACTCACTACTGACTCACTCACTACTGACTGACTCACTACTGACTCACTCACTCACTACTGACTCACTCACTACTGACTGACTGACTCACTCACTACTGACTCACTCACTCAATACTGACTCACTCAATACTGACTGACTGACTCATTACTAGATCACTCACTCACTAACTCACTCGCTCACTACTGACCGACTCACTCACTCACTACTTACTGACTCACTCACTCACTCACTACTGACCCACTGACTCACTCACTCACTCACTACTGACTGACTGACTCACTACTAGATCACTCACTCACTCACTACTGACTGACTCACTACTAGATCACTCACTCGTTGACTACTGACTGACTCACTAACTACTAGATCACTCACTCACCACTGACTGACTCACTCACTACTAGATCACTCACTCACCACTGACTGACTCACTCACTACTGACTGACTCACTCACTACTAACTCACTCACTCACTACTAACTCACTCACTCACTACTCACTCACTACTGACTGACTGACTTACTACTAGATCACTCACTACTCACTCACTCACTACTGACTCACTCACTCACTACTAGATCACTCACTCACTACTGACTGACTGACTCACTCCTGACTGACTGACTCACTCACTACTGACTGACTCACACACTCATTCACTACTGACTGACTCACTCACTACTAGATAACTCACTCACTCCTAGATCACTCACTCACTACTGACTGACTCACGCACTCACTACTGACTCACTCACTACTGACTGACTCACTCTCACTACTGACTGACTGACTCACTCACTACTGACTTACTCACTCACTACTAGATCACTCACTCACTAACTGACTCACTCACTCACTACTGACTCACTCACTCACTCACTACTCACTCTCACTACTGACTGACTCACTACTAGATCACTCACTCACTCACTATTCACTCACTCACTACCGACTGACTCACACACTCACTACTGACTGACTCACTCACTACTAGAATACTCACTAACTACTAACTGACTCATTCACTGACTACTGACTGACTCACGCACTCACTACTGACTCACTCACTCACTACTAGATCACTCACTCACTGACTCACTCACTCACTCACTACTGACTCACTCACTCTCACTACGGACTGACTGACTTACTACTAGATCACTCACTCACTATTCACTCACTCACTACTGACTGACTCACGCACTCACTACTGACTCACTCACTCCTGACTCACTCACTCACTACTAGATCACTCAGTCTTTCACTAATGACTGACTCACGCACTCACTACTGACTGACTCACTCACTCTCACTACTGACTGACTCACACACTCACTACTGACTGACTCACTCACTACTAGGTCACTCACTCACCACTGACTGACTGACTCACTACTGACTGACTCACTCACTACTAACTGACTCACTCACTACTCACTCACTACTGACTGACTGACTTACTACTAGATCACTCACTACTCACTCGCTCACTACTGACTCACTCACTCACTACTAGATCACTCACTCACTACTGACTGACTGACTCACTCCTGACTGACTCACTCACTCACTACTGACTGACTCACACACTCATTCACCACTGACTGACTCACTCACTACTAGATAACTCACTCACTCCTAGATCACTCACTCACTACTGACTGACTCACGCACTCACTACTGACTCACTCACTACTGACTGACTCACTCTCACTACTGACTGACTCACTCACTTACTACTGACTTACTCACTCACTACTAGATCACTCACTCACTAACTGACTCACTCACTCACTACTGACTCACTACTCACTCACTCACTCTCACTACTGACTGAATCACTACTAGATCACTCACTCACTCACTATTCACTCACTCACTACCGACTGACTCACACACTCTCTACTGACTGACTCACTCACTACTACAATACTCACTAACTACTAACTGACTCACTCACTCACTACTGACTGACTCACACACTCACTACTGACTCACTCACTCACTACTAGATCACTCACTCACTCACTGACTCACTCACTCACTCACTACTGACTCACTCACTCTCACTACGGACTGACTGACTTACTACTAGATCACTCACTCACTATTCGCTCACTCACTACTGACTGACTCACGCACTCACTACTGACTCACTCACTCCTGACTCACTCACTCACTACTGACTGACTCACTCACTACTAGATCACTCACTCATTCACTAATGACTGACTCACGCACTCACTATTGACTGACTCATGCACTCACAAATGACTCACTCACTACTGACTGACTCACTCTCACTACTGACTGACTCCCACACTCACTACTGACTGACTCACTCACTACTAAATCACTCACTCACTCACTACTAGATCACTCACTCACTACTGACTGACTCACACACTCACTACTGACTGACTCACTCTCACACTACTGACTTACTCACTCACTGCTAGATCACTCACTCACTAACTGACTGACTCATTCACTCCTGACTGACTGACTCACGCACTCACTACTGACTCACTCACTCACTACTGACTGACTCACGCGCTCACTACTGACTCACTCACTCACTCACTCACTACTGACTCACTCACTCACTCACTACTGACTGACTCACGCGCTCACTACTGACTCACTCACTCACTCACTCACTACTGACTCACTCACTCACTACTGACTGGCTCACTCACTACTAGATCACTCACTCACTACTGACTGACTGACTCACTACTGACTAACTCACGTACTCACTACTGACTCACTCACTCACTACTAGATCACTCACTCACTAACTGACTGACTCACTACTGACTGACTCACACACTCACTACTGACTCACTCACTCATTCACTAATGACTGACTCACGCACTCACTATTGACTGACTCATGCACTCACAAATGACTCACTCACTACTGACTGACTCATTTACTACTGACTGACTCACTCTCACTACTGACTGACTCCCACACTCACTACTGACTGACTCACTCACTCCTAACTCACTCACTCACTCACTACTGACTGACTCACTCTCACTACTGACTGACTCACTCACTACTAGATCACT
>SSNQ01000206.1:2477286-2494447 GCA_006942095.1 Nothobranchius kuhntae | reverse complement strand
TTTCTCCTCTTCAGTAAATCTCTGATCTCTAAACAGAACCCTAACCCTATCACTTGGAAGGTCTGCTGTTCTTTTTATTGTGAGGATTCAGAATTTATTTTATTTTATTGGTGTTTTTACTTCAAAACGATAACTTCTAACAATCTGCTCAAAGACGTGCTGGGTGAGAAAAAGAGGACTCAGAGCTGGAAACAGGAAGTTACAACTCTGTTCTGTCTGTGGACACACACACTCTGCCCTGTTTGCACACTCATCGCCATGGCAGCTGCCGCTACACACACTCACTTGTGATTTGTACTGAGAAGGGAGCCCAGCGCTCTCAGAGAGTCGCCATGGAGACAGCAGGCAGCTGGCGGGGAGTCGGAGTGAGAGCTGTAGGGAGCAGAGTCGACGGATCCAGAGTGCTGGTCACTCCGTCCTGATTCAGACCCAGAGAGGGCTGCAGGAATAAATAAATCAAATGAATAAAATAAACAAACACACAAACATAAATACAGCTTATTAAAGCTGGCATCGTTTAGAAAGGAGACAGGCTCACTCTGGATCCAGCTCTCACTGGTTCTGCTACCAGCTCTGCTCTGGTGTCTGTGGCTGACGCAGACGTGAGATGAGAGGGAGAACGCACGCCTTCTCCGACCGTGCTGGGTTCTCCTTGGCTGGTTTGGATCCAGCTGGGAATCACCGGTGGATTCCTGAGCTGTGTGACTGAGTGATGAAGAGGAAGGAGATGCTGGCTGGGAACCTCTGGAGTTCACACCCTGAGGAACTGAAGCGCTGATGAGGCAAAAACCCACAAAACAGATAAAACACAAAAGGTCAGCGACTGAAAACAAATACGTGAAGAATAAGAAATATATGGATGTGTTTTAGAGGGCTGAGGGTAAACAGGTCATTCAGGACTCCTCACCTCTCTGCCACCCCCTGGTGGAGGACAATAGGAGCTACAGCAGGAGCTAGACGGCTGCTGTCAGAACCAACAAAGCCACTATCAGTCTCTGGAGAGATGACCCCGTCCTGATGGGCACAGAAAACACACGCCAGCATGCCAGCTTAATGAAGGAAAAGAGATTTAAAGCAGCAAATCACAAACAGCTAAGCACTGGGCTGCATGGTGGCGCAGCGGTGAGCACTGTTGCCTCGCAGCACGAAGGTTGCCGTCTGTAGGAACTAAAGTGCGGTGCCCGTTTCACGCAGCCGTCGTCCCACACCTGAACACTGAATTAGTAGAAAAGCAGCAGCGTTAGCTTCAGTTGTTTATTTGTAAACAGACGTGCTGCTGGTCTCGTTTACTCAGGTTGTTTAAATCAGACAAACACCAGAACGCTGTCTGCAGAGCCGGTGCTTATTGTATTTATCACAGCTGGGGCCTTTTTTAACATCAAAATAGTTTATTTTTATTGTTGCATTGCATGTACTGTTTCATCTGTGGAGAAATTCTGAGATAGTTTTAATGCAACACGTCAGAGGGATTTGTTTCTGTTCAAGCGTGACCGTTACAGTTAAAATGTAAACGCTGTCAATCAAACTTTATTATTAAATAATACAAATAAAACTAATCCAGAGAAGGGGTTTGATTTGCTCTAAATCATGAATGCAGCACAACAACCAAGATCTGCTTTTGTCCTGAACCAGTTTCCCATCAGCCAATCAAACGGAGGCAACAGCTGACCTGAGACAGAACCCTCCTGGTTCCTGTTGGAGCCTTGAAGCTCCTCTTTTCTGGTGCGGTGTCTGGTAGGCTGCTCAGGCTGCTGCTGGGACTTCTGCTCATCACTAATCTTCTTCTACTGCGAACAGGAAGAGCAGGAATCCCGGAGGAGGGGCTGGACCTGGAGCATCCGTGCCGTCTGCTGCCGACCCGAGGGTCCTGGTCTGACTCAACTCTCCTGAGACAAAACGTTTAATTGACAGGTAAAAAAAAGAGCACTTCTGGTGCCTCCAAGGTCAGATCCAGCTGGATTTTTAGAATTTTTCTGCATTTCTGTGAACAGAGGCTGATCAGGAAGCGTTGTAAGACAGTGATTAGTGCAACCTAAGTGTGACCTGAGCAGGTTTCAGCCCACAGACTGATCTCAGAGCAGATCATTGAGAAACACAATGACTTTTCTCTGAGGACTAACCTCGCCAGACCTTCACCGTTTCCAGCTCTGTGACCCTTCTGCTCCTCTTCCTCACTCCTAGTGTTTAAAGCAGAACAGGGAGGGGGCTGTCTGGGACGCTCCTCTGAGATTTGGTTACTGGGAAACATTCAGCATAAAAAAATAAATAATCTCAAATTTATGAAGATGGATAAAGAAGTATCTGATTTCAAAATGAGTCCAAATCAAAGTTTTAGACCACAGAAAACTCACTGATCCACTGCTGGGGTCGAGTCCGGGTGAAGGCAGGTAAGTTTACAGATCTGAGGCCTCTGGTAGGGAGCCCGGAGAACATCTTCCTCCTCCTCATCACCCATCTCCACCCCTGCTGCATCACCTGGACCAGCCAGCAGAGGCTCAGATGAACTCTGTACGGACGTGAAGTTTGAAAAGAATTATTTAAGGGAAGAAAATGGCCATTGTTGATTTCTTTATTAAAACCTCCAACGTTTCTAAGACTAGAACTGATTTTCTGATGAGATCTGAGACATGAAACATGTAAACACAGAGCGGAGAGGTCTCAACCTGAGCATGAGTCAGTGTTTTCTCCTCCTCAGAAGATGGAGAACGATCACAGATCTGCTCCTTCAGCTCCTCTAGATGAAGCCCACACTGAAAGATCAGACCCTCCAGCTCCCTGGCAAACAAACACAATAAACACCCTAACTGCAACAAAACATGTTTTATCTGTAACGTCTCCTACCGTTGGGGGTCGAAGCTGCAGGTTTCTGCTCCTCCCTGCAGCAGGAGTTTGTGTTCATCTCTGATCAGAAGGTATCTCCTCTCTAAAGACGCCAGATTCTCACAGAGCTGAGCGAGACGCTGAAAAAAATCAGCTGGTGTAATAAAAAGAATTCAGTTGTTAGGACGATGAAACTCTGGTTCTTCTTACCTCCTTCTTCTGAAGAACTGAGAGATTTTCACTCTTAAGGAGATCCTCAAAACTCTGAAGCTGATAAAAAAAATCAAAAGCTTACTTTGCTGATTTTGCTCATAAACAACGACCAAAATTTAAGATAAGATCAGTTTTTATTTCCTGTCACCTGCTGGAGGAGCGTCTCAGTCTGGCCGAGGAGAGCAGTGGCGGGCTGACGTCCCAGCGGGGGATTTGAAGGACAAGCGTCTGACTTTTCTAATCAACAGACATGGAGGTCAGAGGGAACCAATGTGACTGAGCAGCATGAAAACAGAGTAAAGCTCTACCCAGCTGGGCGCTGCATGCGTCTGAGCTAAGCTCCGCCCTCTGAGCCTGAGAGAAATCCAGCATCAGGAACTCTGAAGCTTTAAGGTTTAGTCCTGAACTTACGAAGAGTTTAGCCTTCGGAGGGTCAGAGTTCAGATTCACCTGAGGGAAACAGGAAATGTCAGAAAATATGATTAACCTTTAACACGCCATCTTACTTTCAGGTGTCGGATCAGCTGTTTTTATTACTCTAGAAAAGTGATCAGAACAAAACAACACAGCGATACCACAGCTCACTCACTACTGACTCACTCACTACTGACTGACTGACTCACTCACTACTGACTCACTCACTACTGACTGACTGACTCACTCACTACTGACTGACTGACTGACTGACTCACTCACTCACTCACTACTGACTCACTCACTACTGACTGACTCACTCACTCACTACTGACTCAATCACTCACTACTGACTCACTCAATACTGACTGACTGACTCATTACTAGATCACTCACTCACTAACTCACTCGCTCACTACTGACCGACTCACTCACTCACTACTTACTGACTCACTCACTCACTCACTCACTACTGACCCACTGACTCACTCACTCACTAACTACTGACTGACTGACTCACTACTAGATCACTCACTCGTTCACTACTGACTGACTCACTAACTACTAGATCACTCACTCACCACTGACTGACTCACTCACTACTAGATCACTCACTCACCACTGACTGACTTACTCACTACTGACTGACTCACTCACTACTAACTCACTCACTCACTCACTACAAACTCACTCACTCACTACTCACTCACTACTGACTGACTGACTTACTACTAGATCACTCACTACTCACTCGCTCACTACTCACTCACTCACTCACTACTAGATCACTCACTCACTCCTGACTGACTGACTCACTCCTGACTGACTGACTCACTCACTACTGACTGACTCACACACTCATTCACTACTGACTGACTCACTCACTACTAGATAACCCACTCACTTTTAGATCACTCACTCACTACTGACTGACTCACGCACTCACTACTGACTCACTCACTACTGACTGACTGACTCACTCACTACTGACTTACTCACTCACTACTAGATCACTCACTCACTCACTAACTGACTCACTCACTCACTACTGACTCACTCACTCACTCACTCACTCTCACTACTGACTGACTCACTACTAGATCACTCACTCACTCACTATTCACTCACTCACTACCGACTGACTCACACACTCACTACTGACTGACTCACTCACTACTAGAATACTCACTAACTACTAACTGACTCATTCACTCACTATTGACTGACTCACGCACTCACTACTGACTCACTCACTCACTACTAGATCACTCACTCACTCACTCACTGACTCACTCACTAACTCACTACTGACTCACTCACTCTCACTACGGACTGACTGATTTACTACTAGATCACTCACTCACTATTCACTCACTCACTACTGACTGACTCATGCACTCACTACTGACTCACTCACTCCTGACTCACTCACTCACTACTAGATCACTCACTCATTCACCAATGACTGACTCAAGCACTCACTATTGACTGACTCATGCACTCACAAATGACTCACTCACTACTGACTGACTCACTCACTCTCACTACTGACTGACTCACACACTCACTACTGACTGACTCACTCACTACTGACTCACTCACTCACTACTAACTCACTCACTCACTACTGACTCACTACTGACTGACTGACTTACTACTAGATCACTCACTACTCACTCGCTCACTACTGACTCACTCACTCACTACTAGATCACTCACTCACTCCTGACTGACTGACTCACTCCTGACTGACTGACTCACTCACTACTGACTGACTCACACACTCATTCACTACTGACTGACTCACTCACAACTAAATAACTCACTCACTCCTAGATCACTCACTCACTACTGACTGCCTCACACACTCACTACTGACTCACTCACTACTGACTGACTCACTCTCACTACTGACTTACTCACTCACTACTAGATCACTCACTCACTAACTGACTCACTCACTCACTACTGACTCACTCACTACTCACTCACTCTCACTACTGACTGACTCACTACTAGATCACTCACTCACTCACTCACTACCGACTGACTCACACACTCACTACTGACTGACTCACTCACTACTAGAATACTCACTAACTACTAACTGACTCACTCACTCACTACTGACTGACTCACACACTCACTACTGACTCACTCACTCACTCACTACTATATCACTCACTCACTACTGACTGACTCACTCACTCACTACTGACTGACTCACTCACTCACTACTGACTCACTCACTCACTACTGACTCACTCACGCACTCACTCCTACTGACTCACTCACTCACTCACTACTGACTCACTCACTCACTCACTACTGACTGACTCACGCGCTCACTACTGACTCACTCACTCACTCACTCACTACTGACTCACTCACTCACTACTGACTGGCTCACTCACTACTAGATCACTCACTCACTACTGACTGACCGACTCACTACTGACTGACTCACGTACTCACTACTGACTCACTCACTCACTACCAGGTCACTCACTCACTAACTGACTGACTCACTACTGACTGACTCACACACTCACTACTGACTCACTCACTCACTCACTACCGACTCACTCACTCACTCACTACTCACCACTGACTGACTGACTGACTACTAGATCACTCACTCACTCACTATTCACTCACTCACTACTGACTGACTCACGCACTCACTACTGACTCACTCACTACTGACTGACTGACTGACTCACTCACTACTGACTGACTCACTCACTACCATATCACTCACTCACTACTGACTGACGCACTCATTCACTACTGACTCACTCACTACTGACTTACTCACTCACTCACTCACTCACTCACTCACTACTGACTGACTCACTCTCACTACTGGCTGACTCACACACTCACTACTGACTCACTCACTTCTTGCTGCGAGGCAACAGTGCTAACAACTGAGCCACCATGCAGCACTATACACTCACTCACTCACTACTCAGCCACTACTCCCAGGGTATTGAGTCCTGGGCCTGCAGGGCTGGTATCCAACACGTTTTGTTTCTAAATCCTCTCCAACACACCTGATTTCAATCAGCAGGTGATTAACAAGCTTCTGCAGAGCCTGATGAGCCTGGTGATTCAATCACTGAATCAAGTGTGTTGGAGCACAGAAACCACTAAAGCGTGCTGGCTACCGGCCCTCCAGGCCTAGAATTAAATAGACCCTGCAATGCTCACTTTTCACTCACCCACACCTAGAGGATTTTTGTAAAATAATCATTCTTAAAACAGTTAAATTTGTTTTATTATCCAGTTTACCAGAAAAACACATGGTAGCTAATAAACCTTGTGTTTTCCTAGAAAAACAAAACCAACAACACGGAAAAGAAACCTGGGATGGGGGAATGTTGAGTTTAATTGATTTAATTTAGTAATCTGTAGCTTGGTTGGAGAGAAGAAAAATAGAATGAATAAAATTCCTCATCCTGTAAAACCTACACCATTATCTAGGTTGAATAGAAATGGTGATGTTGAAGCTTTCAGTTACCTGTGAAATGTTTTGGTGACTTAAAGTGAGATCAGTAATAAATCTGTTGGAAGTGTTTTTAGGTCCTGCCCCACAGAAGAACATTAGAAGGTGAAGAATTATGTTTAGATCTTTAGATGAACTACCCTGGCTTCCAGACGCAAACGATCAATGGTGTTCTCTGCCTCCGCATACTTAGTCAGCAGTTTGTTGTAGTCCTCCTGCAGTAAGGGGAAAATAAGAAAACAAGATGGAGTATGGGACACAAAGTGAGTTTACCACATACTCTTTTTGTTCCTGTGGGGTAAAACCCAATGCTATAGTTCATAATCTGAAAAGTAAAGAATGATTGTTGTTTGAAAACAACAATGTTCTGTAACAGTCTAAATAAGATCAATATCACTTCACTTGTCTAACCAAAGGAAATGTGTCAAATTCCAGCTCTCTCCATTGAAGGCAGATCTAACACACCCACGACCCAGAAGGTCATAAAACCTTGCTCGCTCAGTTTCCCTGGCAACCAACATTTTGCTATCTCACCCTACAGATCAAAGTTGGGAGTCAACCTTGGGTCGATCTGGTTCTGGTCTTATCTAGCCTAATGCCACTTAAGCCTCTTTTATAAGACAGACCATCGCACCTTTACAGAGTGATTAATCCCAATTTGTGGGTCTCGTAAACGCTGCAAGGAGCAAAGGGGAATGGTGACAAAACTCGATTCTGATGCGTTTAGCCTCGTAGTGATATTGCCACATGAGCCCCTCGCCTCTGACGGCTAAATGCGTGTCAGCTCCGCTAATCCCTCTGGAGCGACTGTAGGAGCGACTGTGGGAGCGACTGTGGGAGCCCCCCCCCCCCCGCAAAAGAGGGTGATCGCGTTAGTGATGTGTACTGCGCGCCGAGTGCCGGCTGGAAGCGATATAAACACAGATAAACATGGCCTCTCACTAGTATCTTTCAACCACCTACAACATGGCAAACTGGACGGACGCGGAGACCATGGAGCTTTTGGCCGTGCGAGCGGACGAACAGATTAGTCACCTTTTTACGGGGACGGTGAGAGACAGCCAGCTGTTCGACAGCGTGGTGAAAACACTGGCTGAGCGGGGCGTCAAGTGGGACAAAAAGCAGGTCACATCAAAGCTAAAGGTCCTGAAAAAGAAATTTCATCCGTCTGACGTGTCTTCTTCCGTCGGACGCTGAATGCGCAAACCTGTACGTCACATGCAGGGGGGGGGGGGGGGGGGGGCAGCGACCTCCCTTTATCCCGTCTTGGTTTGAGAGGTGCCTGATGGCAGTTTATTCTAGCTTCAGCTTTGCTACTATAAATGCCAAAACCCTCCCCAGGGAGCCGCGGCAAGTCCCGTTTTGCAAACGCTACGGTCCTGTAAAAACAGCCTTACACTCCAGGCAGACTTGTGGGTGCACGCGGGAATATGAACACTCCCAACCTGGTCCGGCGGGGCGGAGCCGATGCTAGTGTGAAAGTGCAGTGACACAGCCTCCCTCTTTGGACCACTCAAGCTTCAGCTTTTCTTACCTCCGGCCCTGGCCTTCACATGACATGTGACTCCTCATGAGCTTAGATGAAACTCAAACCAACACAAGGATGCATAAATCCTATACAGGTGAAAATCAATATAAAAGTACACAGATCATAAATCCCTCTAAATGGATGTTAGGATTAGAATATAAGATTGACTAGATCTATGTTTTAGGATTACATGTGTGATTAAACAGATTACTTTCCCTTCAGCAGTCCCAAGCCAAGGTGGGCGGGGCCATGAATACTATTTTCCCTGTGGTGGCTTTTCTGTCTAAGCAGGTGATGGGGGTCGGAGGACATCTTCACGCGCAGCATTCTCATGTTGCACGTTTTATCCGTGAACAAGACCTGTGATGTTTCCTGGAGTTTGACTTGTCCAGACTAAAACCTGACCACCTCCTCGGTCAGTAATGTTTACTTTGCACTAAAGTCCACCCTTCTCAGGCTGCTCCTCTGGAGAGGAGATACTTTCACACAAGAGTTCATAAAAGTTTAAATACATGGACTAAAAACTGAAATAGGATTTCCTGCCTCTGTTTTTGATGTAAAACCCACGCGTTTTCAGTGTGTGTGACCTTACTGTTCTGGAGAGGACTGTGCATAATCTATAAACATAATAAATGTTAGCAATGTTTCTGGAGCTGAAGGGATTTTATATAAAGCTCTGTCAGCAGGTCGTTTCCAGAAGAAATCTACATTTTAAGCCAGAAAGTATCTTGGCACTGCAGCATGATGAAATCGATACTATCAAGCCCTTAAAACATTGGCTGAAAACACACAAAGGTAGAATAACAAATGTTTGTTCAACCCAAAGGACAGAAACCTGAGTCTGACTGTTTATTACCATGGCTGGTTACATCTTCCATTTCATTTTGGGGTTTTGTCAAAACGCTTCTTAATTTTTTTAATATTACTTTTAAAACTTTTGTTTTTGCTTCCAGAAGAGCGTCACAAGCATTAAAGGGACATTATGGAAGTGTGACGGCCAAAACATGTATAGAAATAATAAATGTCTTCTTCATACGTTCTCCTGCAATGCCCTGGTCCTGTAGAATGAGCCCTGGCATTTTTACTGTGATTGCCTGTTTTTCTGTAAAATCACAGAAAAAGAGAGATGCTCGGGTCGAGCAGGCTGCTTCATGTGCGTTCACGCTCAGGCGTAGCCCGTAGCATTTGCTATCCGTAGCTTTAGCAGCAGAGAGAAAGGCAGTGCCACTTTGTCGCTGTTCCTAACGCCTAGTGACAAAGCTAGCTACATTTCTGAGGACCCTTAGCTACTTTCTGTAGAACTTTCTTCTAGATATTTCCTGCTAATTAGCAACAAAATAGCCATTTTCACTCCGAACCGTTCTTTGGTTTGACGTTGTTTCAGCTGTCATCAAGGATATAAACGTTACAGATACTGTGAATGTTACTAGAGTGTAGCTCACCTAGTAAGATGTCTGACTCTCATGCAGGAGACCTGGGTTTGATTCTAGATGTGAACATAGTTTATTTAGAGTTTATTTTTTACATTAATGGTATATTTTTTTACAGTAAAATGCCCAAATTTTTATTTGAGACTCGCCGAACGGCATTGAATTCACAGATAAAAAAGATGTGGGTCCAACTTTCATTTTGGAACAATTTTTCAAGCAAGGGAAGGGAATGATCTGAGCATGCAGGAGGACTGACCCATCATACACCTTTGTCGGCTGTGCTGAAGAGAAAGGTACAGAACCACATTATTTAATTAATTAGCTGCGAGTTCTCCTGTCCTCTGTCCCCCCCACCCCCCCAGCCCCACACACACACGACTGTCTCAGCTGTTATTTTCGTTAAGGAGTGTGCACGTACAGTATGCGTGCCTTGTGCACGAGCCTCCTATTGAAGCTGCCATTACGCTTTTGGCCTGAGGGGGCGATCGCGGGCATAAAAATTCAAAAGTTCGTAAAGTCCCTCTAATCAGAGGATTTGGGAGTAGAGCTAATACCATGATACCATGACGAGTTAGAGAAGCAAACACACACAATTTGGGAAGGAAACACTTCTAATTAGTGCTCATGAGACACTTTTACACGGTCACATAGGGCAGTAATAAGAAAACCGCAGCAGCCATGCAGAGTTACACACCACAGTTCAGTCACAAACTGTTTTATTTAACACGACATTTGTTTGTAAATGTGTCCTTCCTCACTTGCTGCTGTCGGTCACATTTTCTGGTTCAGAGGAACTAAACTGAAGAGTGTTCCAGACGTGCAATCAAGCACTTGGAGTGCCCAGAGAAACGCTATACAAACACAATCCATTATTATTATTAATAATTCTGAGACCACTTTGAGAGGAAGTTAAATGTGGAAGTTAATTCTGAGCTTCAAAAAATAAAAGGGGTTCTAGAACAACCTTTTTTTTTTTCAGTAGGAAACTGTTCTATATTAGTGATGCACCGATATGAAATTTTTGGGCCAATACCGATATCCGATATTAAGATCCCTGTTATGGCTGATAACCGATATTCTGACATTAAGGCTTCTAAAATCAGCAGATTTTGAACAGAATGAAAATTATTAAAGCTGAATTTACGTTATTATGTACACACACACACCACACACACACATTTATGCTTCTGAGATGTTTATGTTTATTTATTTAGCAGACACTTTTATCCAAAGCGACTTACAGTTTATAACCTGTAGGGCATGTTGTGATCTGTGGGGGAAACCGGAGTACCCGGCGGAAACCCACGCATGCATGGGGAGTTTCGAACCAGCAACCTTCTTGCTGCGAGGCAACAGTGCTAACCACTGCGCCACCATGCAGCCCATGATTTCATTCATTGTTCACATGACTAAACAATTACACATCAGAGTCGATTCCAAGAACTGAAATATGTGTTATGTTACAGGTTTGAGACGCACTTATTTGATCTTTGTTAGGAGAGTCAGTACTCCGTTTACTTTTGTGCTCCCATAAGTTGAGATGATTTATGTTTGAATCTGCTGATAAGAGGGCGCTTGAATGTAATTTTTTACATACTCATTAATTTGAGATTCTCATATTTATTAAGTTGATAAATGAGTACTCAGGATTACTCATGTAACTTGTTTCTACACATACTTGAAAAGTATTTGTCCGTATTACTTTCAAAGCTACTGTTAGGTAACTACAGATTTGTTATATTTTACAAGGTAAGAAAAATAAATGTTGCCTTTTGGTCAAAAGATTTCTTCTGTTTACAGTTTCAGAATCACTTTAGTTTACCTTGTAAATTTGCATTTTTGGAGCATGACCAGTTTAAAGTCAAATAAAAATGTCCCGTAGCTTTAACTAACTTGTACAACAAAGTAGTTCATCCTGGAGCTGACGCTCTTTGTTAATACTGATTGTGAATCGATCTAAATCGAGAATCGATTCTGAATCGAATCGGCACCCCGAGAATCGGAATCGAATCAAATCGTGAGTTGCTCCAAGATTCACATCCCTAGTATATATATAAAAGCACGGCACCGTAACGGTTACACCCCCCACCCCCACCTCACCCCTCTGCGCGCACTAGGGTTGTCACGGTATGAAAATTTAACCTCACGGTTATTGTGACCAAAATTATCACGTTTTTCGGTATTATCGCGGTATTTTTTAAACGGTGTTGCATATGTTCAGAAAGCATTGATAGTCCTGTTCTACACAAACTGAAATAGTTCTGAAAAGGTTTAACAGTGTTTATTAAACCTAAGATAACACAAAGCCTTAGCAGAAGTACAACTTTTCACNACTAAAATAACTACTACACTATGTAATCAAATCCAAATGTTCAAGTATAAATGGCATTGAATAAGTAAACAAATCAATGACAAGGAACTAATTGTATATTTCTCTTCATCAACAAATAAGATGCTTCATCCAGCAACAGGGTGTCCGTGACACGGTTTAAATGCTGGCAGAGGACGCTGCGGCTGCAGTATATAGTGACTCGTTGCATTCTCCCTCAACCAAAAGTCCTCAAGTCATGCATTTAAGCTAAAATGCTAATGCTAACTTACCTTGCACTGGCTGTAGAGACGTGGGTGATGGTGACGCAGATGTGCCATTAGATTCAAAGTGTTGCTGCCTTTTGCAGACACTTGTTTCCTGCACGTTCTGCAAACGGGATAGCCGTCTTCTATTAACTGTCCCTCAGCATTTTTCAGAAATCCAAAATATGCCCATACTTCCCATTTAGTCTTCTTTGAGGGCTGATGGATGTCCTGGGCGCTGCCGTCTCCTCCTTCGGCCATTATTTCAGCTTCAAAGTTTTGGTGCCGTTGCAAACTAAAAAGTGCGTGTGCGCGCCGCGGGAACTTCAGCTGAAGCGACGGTGGCTGGTAAGGGTCACCGCGCCGAAACCGCGGCCACGGTAAACCCACCGAGATAATTTAGTTTTTTTAAAACTGGACGGTTATTTTTATTGTCAACTTTTTTACCGGGGTTTACCGCTATACCGGTTACCGTGACAACCCTAGCGCGCACCACAGCTGGAAAATGTTCTAGGGGAAACACTGTACTGCAGTAGCTTGGGCTAGCCAACATTTATATATGACTGATGCTGAAGTGGGCTGAGACATGCAGATTTGGGGGGGGTGTCTAAGCTTATGATGACGAGTTAACACTCTGTCTCTGTGATCCTTACAACTTTACTAATTTAAGTAAGAAAGCTGGTCAGAGATGACTCAAACGTTTCGGGTCACACACGCCAACATATTCAACAACAAGGGTAATGTGGTTTTGAATTCTAGGACCTGAATGAAATACATTATCAATCAGGGTATCTGCAGGTTTAAGGGAGCCAAACTTAAGACTTTTTAAGGCCACTTTGACAAAATTTAAGCTATTTAAGCAGGGCAGCAGTAGCTCAGCAGGTAGAGCGGGTTGTCCAGTAATCGGAAGGTTGCAGGTTCGATCCCGGCTCTGGACAGAGAATTCTGCTGTTGTGTCCTTGGGCAAGACACTTAACCCACCTTCCCTGCTGGTGGTGGTCGGAGGGACCGGTGGCGCCTGTGCTCGGCAGCCTCGCCTCAGGGCAGCTGTGGCTACATTGTAGCTCATCACCACCAGTGTGTGTGTGTGTGTGTGTGTGTGTGTGTGTGTGTGTGTGTGTGGATGAATGATACACTGTAGTGTAAAGCGCTCTGGAGTCCTTACTCTGACAGGCACTATACAAGTGCGGGTCATTTATCATTTTTAAAAATTTAATTTAAAGAGCAAGTCACTCCAATCACCATTTTTTTTGCTGATAAACTATATAACTGAGTGTCTGATCGTGCTGTAGACAAATGTAGTCAATAATTCGGCCCTTTAGTGCATCTTAGTTAAAATTTAAATATTCTGCCTAAGACCGTCAGCGATGCACCGTCGTCAGGCAAAACCTCAGCATTGCATTTGAATTTAAATCTGCCATCGCTATTGGCTAAGAGGTACACTATGATGTTAGATGGTACATTATGATGTCACAATGTCGTGAGTGTGTGTATTTGTTAGAGGCTCCTCTCGGTTTGCTAGGCAACAGCATTTGTTGCATTTTTCAAACAGGAAGTGGGAGTTGAGTAAGAATCTGGCAGGGGGTGACTTGCTCTTTAAGCTATAATTTCCAGCTACTGCCTGGAACCGGTGCTAACCACGTAGCGAACGTGGGATTAGCCATCCAATTACCATTAAACTTCCACTTCCCCGTGGCGCAAGCTCCCACTAGCTTAACCAGCTAATGTGCTCATCTAAAAACAGCCCCCTTTCATAACCAACTGAACGTGTACGGTTCCGCTTACGGCAACATCGTACACAAAAAACGCTGAACACTCACTAGAAATTCTCAAAAGCTTTATAGAAATAAAAGAATCTTGTTTATTGGGTCTTTGGTCATTTAAGACCTTTGGAAACTGTATTTAAAGGCCCCGTGTGTGAAATTCACAGAAATCATAGTAAAAAGATCCGACTCTTTAGCACCACGCAGTTTAGAGTCGGTATTGCAGCTATTGGAGCCCCCGAGGATCAAAAAGGGTTTTTTTTATCATTATTTAAAACTTTATTAACAAATATAACAAATACAATACAAAATCGTGTTGCTGTAAACGGCAGCATGTCATCATCTAATTCCAGCTTTCAAGTCAGCGAACAGGTTAGTTGTTTTCATCTAACTTATTTTATTAATTTAATCTAAATAGGTTTTGAATAAGAAAAACTTTTTTATGTCAGTTATGTTTGCTAATAGCAAACGGCAGCTAGTTAGTGATGACTTCTGACTACAAAAAATGACAATATTTTGTTCATTTTATTTGAGAAATGTTATATTTCTATTTGCCATTTTGGAAATATACAAGGTAGTGTAGTCTGTAATTGTTTTCTCAGAGGACGAGGGAGAGGAAGAGGGAGAGGACAGACGTGTGCCAGCGCACAGAGAGGCAGAGGTGTTAGACATGCGACAGAAGCAGGGCAGGGAAGCGTGGGGGGGAAGGTGCTGTGCTGCAGATCATCTCTGACAAAAATTTGTGTGAAAATGCCAGTGTGGTGTTTAGTTCTGTGTGTGTGACCGTCGGTAACGAACCTGTGACAATGATTACACAAAGTGTGTTGTGTAATTGGAGCGGGCAGCCGATAATGTTGTGTTTCTGTTCTGGTTGCTCGTCACGGTCACGGAGCATGCGGTAATCTCCAAAAACGAGCGGTGTGGTAGCGATCGTTAAATCATTAAATATGTCAGACTGCATGCTTACAAGGCGCACTTCTGCCCCCTGCTGTTTTTTTGAGGTTACATCATTTAAAAACGCAAACATCAAATGCGAAGCTTAATATGTTGTATGTCCCTAAAAGGTCACTGTATTTTAAGATGGCGCATGCCATATGGAGCACCGGTCTGCTTCTTTTGTCTAAAATATTAAAATATAAAGCTAATAATAATGCTTAGAATAAATGCTTGTTTGAATTATCATAAAAAAAAAACAAATTTGAGAATGTGATACAAGAAATTTGATAACTTATAAGATGAAATATCACACATTGGGCCTTTAAGGATTATTTGTCATTTTTAAGGATTTTTTTGGCCTTAAATTTGGAAAAGCTAATTTAAGACTGTTTAGGGACCCGCGGATACCCTGGTCAGTTGAATAAAGGAGCAGTTCAGAAAAGCTACAAAGATGTTTAAACAATCTGAATATGCTTCTGGAGACTTCTAATTTCTTTGTTCAAGTTTGTGAACATAAAAGTGTCAGAACCACAGCCACAAGTTCACACAGGAGTGCTCGTGTCTCTGGAGCTCTGAGGAGATACCTGAAGCTGTTGGAGCAGCGTGGAGGCCTGATGTCTGCATCTGAAGTCTGGAGGCACAGTGAACTTAGCAGCATTGGTCGGCGTGCTGCTAGAACCCGATGATGAATATCCATCCAGAGTTTTTAATAAAACTTCTTTCACAATATCAGCCGGGGATTTGAAGGCCATCGGGGGCTCGGGAGGGAGGCTTGTTCCTGTTGGTGACTGCTTGCTTTTGGGGGGTTTATACCCACTTTTAGGGAAATGAACTCTTGGTTCCACCTTCGAGAAGTCTGGTGTTTGATGACTCAAAGACCTTTTGATGAAAAATGGTAAAATTACAGAAGAAAAGAGAACAACACTGAATGCAAGCGGGTGCATGTTAATAACAGTCTCACCTGAACTCATCTACCTCAGCAGCATCTTTAGTCACTCTTCTGGGAATCTTTGAACTTTTCTTCTGTTGCTTGGATTCAGAGGGGTGTGTTTTGACTCTAGTAAGGAAACAAGTCCTTGAAGTTTCTGCCTTTTCTGGTGACGGATGAGGCTTATCGTGCTTTTCTGATGGTTCTGGATTATTACTGAACACGCTGTAAAGGTTTGATGAGAACAGTTCAGTGGATGAAGCTGCTGGTTGAGGAAAAGCCCAGAGACTGGACTCTGGACAGCGAGGACTGGACTTCATACTAGAGGGGCTGCAGCGTGACTCTGGGGGACTTTCTGAGACGTCTGGTAAGGTTTCTGCTTCTATGTCCGGAGCTGCAGCTAGTTCCTCTGCAGTGAGATGAAAAAGATGAGGCAGAAAGGAGGCTGTGATGTGTGGGGCAGGCTGGAATCCTAAACCAGGATGGGCAGAGATCTCATCCGGTCCAACATCCAGGACATCAACTCTACGAGTCAAACCAGCCGCAGCTCCACGTTCACCTTCCTCTACATCAGGATGGTTTCTGGTCCTCTGCTTGTCAGCTTTCTGTCTCAACATCTCATCCTCCATCAAAGTTTTGAACCAAGCTTCCATGTTAAAGACAAGAAGTTAGAAGTAGTTAGCAGCAGCCTGTGATGGACAACACTGATGACTATTTTATACTGATCACCAGGGATAAGTGGCATAACATCAGGTGGGACAACTTGAACGTGTTCCTGCTTTTCTCTGGATTTTAATGCATTGCTGATGTATCGGATTAGGACTCGGGTGTCTGCAGATACTCCAACTCAAATGACTCAGATTAGGACATCCTTACTTCTAACCAACACTCACGGCTTAGTGGAGCTCGCTGATCTCTGCCTGAGGACTGAGGGTGGAACCGATGCTCTCTCAGCTCTTCGGCCGGTGTTTCCTTCACAGATCTACTGGCTTCCTCTGGACTGGCAGGTTCAGGTGGCTTACGAGTCTCTTCCAGTTCCACTTCTTC
>SSNQ01000206.1:2450539-2464174 GCA_006942095.1 Nothobranchius kuhntae | reverse complement strand
GAAAAAGTGATGCAAATTTGCACATTTTCTTTATCAACATAAATGCAATTTTGAACCTTTTAATTTGGAAACAAACATATTTCTGCATTAACACTGAATGTGGAATAACCAGATGACACACGAGCAAGTCAGTTTTAAATAAAAGGCATCAGTGGTATTCATTACTTGTGGTATAATCAGCATTTTTAAAATCTATTCAGGATTTATGTTTTCTTGTTTATTCATTTTTCTTATTTTTATTCTCCTTTTTTCTCCTGTAATACGTGTCATCGCTGCTGTGACGTCTAGCTTTCCCCACTGAGGAACAATAAAGGGATTTTCTATTCTATTCATCTATCTGCAGCCTTTTACTGTGATGCTCACCTGTTCCAGCCAGATACCTGCATCATGGGGTTGATCTGAGCTGAGGAGGAGACTCCTGTTGTTTTGTTCATCTTCATCATAATAATGACAACATTAGATGACAACAGGTGCTCACATAGGTTTGTGCTGATGAACATGTCTGAGCAGCTTGACCACGTTGTTGTGTGTCGGGGAGGAAACACAACCACAGAGCGTGCTGGTTTGAGCGTGTCGCTGCTCGCTGGAGTTATATCAGCTCTGTCTGGACGTTAGTTGGAAAACTTTCTCTTTCAGTCGTGAACACGTTACTGAGCTGCTAGAATCTCCGTTTCTGGGCTTCAACGTCAGAAAACAGCTGAGTGAACTCGGCGCTGAGTGAGAGGAGTGTTTAGTTTGTCCGAGACAGCGGAGCTGCAGACACCCGGCAGCAGGCGCTGAAAAAACACAAAGGAGGGGGCGCGTCGGCTCCGCGCTGACACCGCAAAGCATCATGGGAGTTGAAGTCTTTGCGGTAAAATCGGCCAGCGGGTCAGTTTTAATATATTTTTGATATTTATCTCGCGGGCCACATAAAAATGCTCTGCGGGCCGCATCTGGCCCGCGGGCCTTGACTCTGGCATATGTGCCTTAATATGACATCACAACAAGCAGCGGTGATGAAGAATGATTCTGTACATCTGATTTTTTTTCATTTTTTCAGTGAAACAAAGTCAATAAAACTTTAAAAGGCCACAATTTTACTCATAAAAGTATGGCAGACTGTTATAACATACAATGACACCACTATGTAAAATTTAATTTTGCTACTAGATCTTCTCTAAAGATATCAAATAATTAGTTTTAAGGCAGATTGTGTATCTAACTCATGCAAAAATCTGTAAAAGTTTGTTTATTTGGAAACATTGAAGCTGAACTTCACATGGATTACAGATAATTATAATTAAAACCCTTTAGATCTTTTTCCTGTTTACACTCGACCTTTCAAACACACCAAATCATGTTTTTCTTCATGTGGAAGACGATGAGCGGAACTATGGATAACTGCTGTAAGGAAATGACTATTATATGAATCATTTGCATGCCATAACAATGAACCATAAGCAAAAGCTAAATTAATCAATCCCACGCTTTCTGCAGCACATGAAAGTGACCATTTAGACTGGTTGACTGAAAATTGTATGACTCATTAAAATATGAAGTGATTTTAATGATTCTGCTAAGAAACTTGGTGCTTAGTGGATCAGACAGCAAATCTGACAATCTGGAAAAGTCCGACGGGTCACCTTTACGAGGGAAGACATGTGAGGATCCTTCATCAAAGGAACGAGCTACAGAGCCAAATGTGTCGGTCACATTTAATAATCAGCATTATTTTCTATTGTGCTTCTATAACAGAACATGAGTTAATAAGTATAAATGGTGAATGGCTTGTATTTGTGATTTCTCTCAAAGCCACACTGTCAGAAAAGATCAGAGGTCTGCCTTCCTGTGGATAGGACTCATCTCTATTAGCTGTGTTGTAATCATATTTTCCTTTTTTCACACATTAAATCCACACATCCTGACAGAAAACACTCAGATTAATTACCTCAATTACTTCCCATTTCAACCCACAGCTTAAATCTCTGGAGTGAGACACAAAGGACGTCTGCAGAGCTGAACATAAATCACATCTTTATTTTGTTTTACTTACCCTCCACTGCTCTGCCCATCTCCTCATTGTTTTTCTACCAGTGGACACGCGTAAGTCTGCATGCACGTGTGTGAATTAACATTTTTAAATAAAATGTGGCAACGTCGCTCCCTAAATGTCTCATTACTTCCTTCTCGGGTGTAATTGCTGCACCGAGTGAAGCCACAGAAAGACCCACGGGGTGAATGCAGTTAAAATTAGTTACAAAGCAGAACCATCACTTATTATGCAGCTCCAGACAGCGGCAGAGGAAACCCTGAGCAGAAGGATGAGGAAAAGGACCTGAAATCTAAAAAAACCTCTTTGATTCTACATTCAACACGTTTAAGAGGGAACTAATCAAAACAAGATTTCCTGCTGTTTGAGTTCGGTCGCCAAGGACAAGACATTCAGTTTTCACAAAGTTTGCTATTTCAGGGCTTTGGGATATTATTTTGTCTAATGTTTCCATGGTGACCAAAGCAGATTACAAGAATTAGACCCATTTTAAAAGCTTTTTTTGACAAATATAATTTATGCAAAAGGAAAGGCTTGCAGTTGTGGCCCTTTTTACTAGAACTCAGCAGTTCAGCCTGACAATCTGCTTCAGGTCCTAATCCCAAAGGTTATTCAGCCCTTTATTGAACATTGGCGTTTTTTAGAATTTGTGGGATTTTTTTGCTGTTGTTGTTGTTTACTTGCAACTTTAAAGGAGCAATATGTAAGAATTCTACTGTGAAATAATCGCAAGCAGTCTGATGTTGCAGTCATGTTAAAGAGCGACATAGTCGCTGTTTACATCAGTGAGACAATAGGCTTGCCGTGCCTCAGATGAGCTAACGCAGCCAAACATCTTCAGTTCAGACAGGAAACAGGAGCGACCTAGAAGTTATTTCTTGTACCCCTAAAAATCCACAACATTTTTTTGTTTTACTCTGGTGAAGCAGGCCAGAGGCTAACGTTGAGCTAACAATGCTAATGATGATTTAGAAGCAAAAAGTTGGCGCTAAAATATCTCAAGCTACTTTTTCAATGAGCAACCACTTGGTATAACAGTAAAATGTATGTGTGAAGTGAATAATCAGTAATTCATGGTATTTTACTTCCTTGCAGAACACTGAACATTTCTAAGTTATTTGTTATTATAATCTGTCACTTTGAGTTGCAGAGCAAGTGGAGTCAGTGGCAGAGTCGCGCCGCTGTTGCCAATCTGACACGAGATGTCAGAATATCAGGAAACAAGACTCCGTCTTCTGAAGCTACTTTCTCCAGCTGACTTGTGCTTCCTGATTCCGGTGCATCTGAAAGATAGGCGCTTCTGCGTCTTGGTTAACCATCTTTCATCAGAATCTGAACCCATAACTTGCGGGATCCCACAGGGGTCAGTTTTGGGCCCCATTTTTGTTTTCACTGTATTTGTTACCTTTGTTTAGTCATGTTTCTCGTCACTCGTTGATGATATTGTGGCGGCCCTGACACTGATAGGCCGGCAAGGCCGCATTGCACTCTGGGGGGACGGTAAATTGGGGTTGTTTGTTCAGTTTGTGGTGTTTTGGGGGTTATTTTGTTCGGGGTTATGTTAGTGTTGTTTGTTTCAGTTCAGTGTTCATGCTGTGTTGTTAGGGTTAGGGTTAGGGTGCCTGCTGGCACCGTGAGTTAAATGTATGTGTGGGGGCATGAAAAGGGGAGCCATTCGGCTATTAAAAGTGTTCTATGTCTGCTACCTGTTGACCCTTCTTTGCTGCTTCACACACACCCCACTAGAGGGCGGCGCAGACCGCTACAATATTCAGCTGAACTGTTCCATGTCAGACTGGGAGCTGTATGGGCTATTGGCGTTATTCAGTTGCCTGACTGATTCAACCCTGGGAGGTATTCACCTAGCCATGTCAGCCTGCTAGTTAGAAGTATTGCTAAGGTGTGCTTCTTGCTCTCCAGATCTAACCTGAATGTTGATCTTTGCGTTTATAAATCCTGTTTGGACTATTGTAAAAGTCTCTCAACCATGCAAGGTCTTATTAGTAAGGACCAGAATCTTGAAATGCACTCTGATTCGTGCTGGCAGCCGATGAAGAGCATTACACATATTCTTATGCTGTATAGGGAAGTCCCCTCCCCTTCCAGTCGGCTCATGGGTCACCAGAAGAACGAACATTTGAATGCAAGTGAAAATAGCTATAAAAGCACTTTCTAATCCGCTTGGCTTTACGGCCTGAATCACACGTATGTTGTACTCCAACTTAAATGAAAAGTAATGAAGTGAGTTTCGACTATGTCTGTCACATATTTACCGCACCATACATACCATCTTTATTTCTGTAGCACAATTTAAAACACAGCGTGAGAGCTGACCAAAGTGCTGAACAGGCAGGATCAATTAAAACAAAAAAGAAAAAAAAACAGTAAAAGATAAAACACAACAATAAAAACTATAAAATCATAATACGATAACATGAATCACTGTCTAAAAGCCAAGTGATAAAAGTAGGTATTTAAACGAGATTTAAAAACAGGCAGAGAGGATGCCAGCCTAACTGTAATGGGCAGTGAGTTCCAGAGCATGGGGGCAGCATGGACAAACGCACGTTCACCTCGTGGTTCGAAGGACGCCTGGGGAGTGCAAAGCAGGAGGCGGTCAGCTGACCTCAACATACGAGTAGGTACATATGGGAGTAAGCAGGTCGGACAGATAAGGAGGAGCTAGGTCGTGCAGGGCTTTAAAAACAAACATCAATATCTTAAAAGGCACACGAAATGAGATGGGGAGCCAGTGAAGACGTTGCAGCACGGGTGTAATATGGCTTTGTCGGCTTGTGTTTGTTAAAAACCTAGCAGCGGCATTTTGGACAACCTGCAACCTGTTCAGGGCAGAGACAGGAGTTCCGACTAATAATGCATTAGCGTAGTCCTGGTCCAAGTATTTAGAGATGTGTTAGCTTGTAAAGAACGTACTTACCACATGGTCAGGTTGTTTGATTTGGTTTTCTCCATGTTTGTTGCTCCTTCTGTTGTCCTGGAAGAAAGCTCGCTAAACAAGCGGCCATTTTCTGCTCTGTGTCTGGTCCGATAACGTCAACACGGTGAGATGAACATTTGTAGTTCTACACGTCTTTTCACACAAAACCTAAATCCCATTTTGCCACAGTTTGAAAGTAAACACATGAAAACGTGTCTTTAAAATTCACGGACATCCACGGCACATAACAAACGGGATTGGAAAATAGCTTTTAAAGCCCCATTGACTTGAATTCATTTTATCTTATTCCCGGGGACCCGTGGTCCAGAAGTAGATGGGCCATAATCAGATTATTTTTTAGAATATTTTGGAATTTAATCTCAAAGCCCATAAGTCTCTTTTACGAACTCCCCAATCATTCCTCCAATCAGCTTCTTCTACTTTTGCACTTTTGTTGCACTGAAGCACCGTTTCTCAAGTATCTGAGAGAACCTGGAGAAGATGCTAAATGACACATTTTAAATAATAACAGATACTGAGGAGGCGGCACGTCACTGGGTTTTTCTAGTTTTATTCATATAGGAGAACTTTTATATGTGCAGCATATATCCATCTGTATCTACATTTGTTCAGTTTTTACATACGTACAGTACAAATCCAAACTTGTAAAGTCAAGCATCGACCAGTTTCAGCCGTAGTTTCCTCTCAGACTGAAGCGAATAAAGATACATAAAGGGGGCGGTGCTATGAGAGGAGCCGCTAGAGTCCAAACGGCCGCACGTTTTCACACTGAGAGGAGAACTAAAAGGAAAAGATTCACTATGTTCTATCGTAGTGCATAAAGGTCTCACAGTGGGAGGTAACACGTTGGAGAGATTCCTGCAGGAAGTTCGGGGTGAAAGTAATGCCTTGGGTATCAGAGACTCGTGTTTAAAGGTCAGTTTGTGAACGACAAGAAGGGCTCAGAGATCAGGTCTGATACTTGTGCCTTTAAATCAGTCGTTTCTCTGGGTGTTAGCACAGACCCACACTCCTCCAGCTCACAGCTATAGAGCCACGTTAAACTCAGTCACCAGGAAGTCCACGTGGTCTCTTTCTTTGGTCTTGAAGGCCTCGGCGATCAGACGGGCGGCATCCCTGTGCTCGCGACCCCTCAGGGAGACCCCGTTCACCTCCAGGATGATCTGACCCACCTTCAGCTGGCCGCAGTTATGAGCCGAGCCCCCCCTCTGAGAGACAGAAACAGGAAAACGTTCAGGTAAAAGCTCTAAATGGATCCAACGTGCAGTAAGTGTTTAATGTTCAGATTGGTGAGGTCAGACTGAGGCAAACACTGTTTAATTGAAAGCTGATAGATAAATATCTCATCAGAAATAACGATGACCACAACGTTTGATCTGTATCAATAGCTGCTCACTACGCTTCAGTCTGAGTGACCCTACAGACCCATCCTAGAGGGAAAACTCCCAGCAACAAATAAAAACGATCGGTGCCAAAGACAGACGCTGCACCTGAAAAGCCTTCCTGTTTTTAATGTTTATCCAAAACTCGGTCTTCAACAAACCAAAAAAGTCCAGTTGCCTTGATTTGAACCCTTTGGATTACCATGACCTGGATGACTGAGAACCTTCACCAGCATTTTTATCTTCCTAAAGGACTTACATGCCATTAGATTACTTTAACTGGAACCAGTTCCTCACTGGGCAACAACTGTAAACTGTGCTTGAAGAGAAGAGACGCGTCCTGAAACCAAGTTCTGAATTTCTTCATGGGAGTCGTAGGATCCGACTTAGTTTAGTTTTTGTGAGAACAGAAAATTTGAGCGGAGTTAGTGTACACACACCCACACACACGCATGTAGGGTTCGGTAAATTTAGTGCTTTAAGAGCTCTATATATATGTTACCTCTACTTATGACCAATAAGCTGCGATACTCTATCTAAACATAGAATATCAGCCTGCCTGGTCTTTATTGTGCTTTAATCAGAAGATTCTAGGAGTCTTTATTCATTAGGGGATGTACACACTTCGTTTAGATTCAGGAAACAGTCAGGCTTATAAAAGTAAGAATTTATTTTACCAACAAGTAAAACATGACAGGTTAACTAACATTTACTGTGATGGATGGAACTAGATGTGATGTATGAACCTGTGTGTGAATGATGTTAGTCAGAACTTCTGGATCCAGGAGAGCTGAGTTCTGGATGTAACAGAATTTGGTTTGAGTTAAGTTATGAGGTTGATTATTATCAAAAACACATCAGACGCTATCTGTGTGTCCACATTACTCGTTTTTGGAGACCCTCTTGGTGGATCCGAAGGTCAGAGAGGTCAGATGACCTCCGGCACCGGAGGGCTGTAGAATACCGTGGCACCGATCCTTCAGTCCAGAGATTTCTCGGGTCACGACAGACGGATGGAACCGCGCGTCTCTGGTGGACTCTTGAGGAGTCTAAACAATCTCAGCTTGTTCTGCAGGAACTGTTTTCTTTATCAGCTTCGCAGGTGCGAAAAGATTTTGACGACGTGTCAAAAGCTTTGATGGTTAAAGAGGTGTTGCTTCAGGTGGCCGTTCTGAAGCTTTCTCTAGAACTGAAGAATGACCAGAGTGATCGGGTTTTAATGTTCTCATGTTATGATTGTGTAGCCAACCAGAGGTTGACAAGTTTGAGGGATGTTACCAAGAATCTCAGAAACACGTCTTCTTTGATCCGGAGGCTCTGATCTGGGGTAAAGGCTATTTATGTGTCATGGGCTTAACTTTACCTTACTTTGTTCTTGTGTGGGTGCAAATATTATGACCTGGTCAAGTAAACATGCTGAACCTTATATCATTGAGCACAGATTAATGAAACATTGAATTATTTTATAATTATTATAAGTATTATTATAAGTATAATAAACAACATTTATTTAATGATTTAATGATTTTTAAATCTTTTCTTCGGCCGTGCGGCCGTTTGGACTCTAGCGGCTCCTCTAAATGGGACTCCTTCCGCTTCCTCGGAACCACCATCACACATGACCTTAGGTGGGAGCCATCCATCAGCTCCCTGATCAGAAAGGCCCAGCAGAGGATGTACTTTCTGCGGCAGTTGAAAAAGGCCAAGCTGCCGGCCCAGATGATGGTGCAGTTTTACACGGCCATCATCGAGTCCATCCTCACCTCCTCCATCGCTGTGTGGTACGCTGGAGCCACAGTGAGGGACAAACATAGACTGCAGCGCATTGTGCGCTCTGCTGAGAAGGTGATTGGCTGCAGCCTTCCATCTCTCCAGGACCTGTACGTCTCCAGAACTCGGGGGCGTGCAGGTCGGATAGCAGCTGACCCTTCTCACCCGGGTCACAGACTTTTTGAGCCGCTTCCCTCAGGCAGGAGGTTACGGCCCATCCAGACCAGAACCTCTCGCCATAAGAACAGCTTCTTTCCATCTGCCGTTAGACTTGTGAACAGCTTATAAACACACAACCATGCTGGTCTTCTGTACTCGACACAACGTCACGTTATCGGCCATATTACCTTTACCTGCCATTTTTTATAGCTGAAAGTTTTATTCTAGTTTTTTTCTATTATATTTTAATCTTATTATTCATGTTATATGTAGCACATTAGTACCGAAGCAAGTTCCTAGTTTGTGAATTGTTTGTTCACTGACAATGGCAATAAACCTAATCTGATTCTGATTCTGTGAGCAGAGTATTAGACAAGAGGGTGCTCTGTGAGGGACCTTGAGGAGTGAATGTTGTTATGATTTCGTTATCTCTGTCAGAGCTGCAGGCTCTGAGCTCCAGCTGGTGGGATGCAGGCAGGCCGATTTAAAGGGAACACGTGCAGTCTCGTGTCTCCTTTTCGACCAGATGTTGAATGGTCAAACGGTACGTAAAAACTGACCATTGCTGGACGTTACACGCATGTACACACCCACACCCACACCCACACACACACACACACACACACACACACACACAAATCATTTAAACGATAAAATGCGTCGTCGCTGAGCTCGCCTACAGGGAGGTTTGAAGCAGCACTTTTTGCAGTGCAACACAACGTAAAAAACAAAGCTGTAAAATGTAACATTTATTGTGAAAAACATAATAGAAAAAATTAAAAACTAACAGTAATAAATTACATAGAGAGTGGGGGTCATGCCAGGTCAACAGCAAAACCAGACTGACTGCAGAGGGAACGTATGCACGTGTTGTCGGTTCCATCCCCGCGCACCTCTCCAGTAAGATCCAACATTAGGACACAACACCAACACAATAAAAAACCACTGATTTCTGACGGCAGGACTTGAAGCGCTTCTTTTCCCTCTGGCAATTCTTTTTTTGAAGTAAATCTTTTCATGAATTATGAAAACCGAAACAGCAAAAGCATTTTTTAAACTTCTCTTTGCTTAAAGAGCTTTGTTTAAAATTCAAGTAGATAAATAAATCGGTTTAAGGCTCTGCGTTTGTTATTCCTGCTCAACCGGCTGGGATCGGCGGGTTTTCTGTGATACCTGCCTCCACCCAGCTCTTTATGAGGACTATTGTTGAAGGACAGTAGGACAACGTTTGTGAAACTAAATGAATCTAAAATACCCTAAAATGGGTCATTATATCAGATTAGAAAGTCACACACTCAAGAATTCGGAAGTCTGCAGGACATAAAGCTGCTCTTCAGGTGAGCTTTTCATGGACTGAAACACAGGACAAACCTTTTGAGGATTTTTGTATTTCATATAAAAAAATCACTTTTATTTTTCATGTTCTTCATTAATTTTAGGCCTGAAGGAAGCAGCATCCCTAAAAGCCTGATAAAGGCAGCTGTTCCTTTATGTTTTTCTTCTGTCTGAGGTGGAAATCACAGCCCAGCTTTACATTAGTCAAGGCTTTTCACACCGGTTTTATTGTGATTATACCTTACCTTTGGATATTTTCTGCCATCCATAATTTATGTCAATTACCAGCAGAGGAAGGAGGAGGGCATTTTGCAGAGAGGGGAAATGTAACGGCTGTCTGGGTGCCGGTTATAACCGATGGCAGAGTCCGGTCCGCTGCAGCAGAATCTCACAGAACCTGAGGCAGGATCAGGGTCTGCAGACGTGTGACTGGCTGAACTTGACACATTACAAAGAGGAAGATCAGAGAGGAAGGTGCAGAGACTGAAACCAAACGTGAACCGAAATGCTGATTTATAACCAGACAGAAAACATTTGAAAGTTTTAGCTGAGTGTGTCTTTATGATGTGAATAAATACCAAAGTTATCGGTCTCTCGCATTACTGGGATTTTCGTTCCTGCTAAGAAAAATTAAAGAAAAAATAACAGAGTGCCTTTCCACAGTAACAGTCTTATATACAAATACATCTATATGTCAAACGTCTGCTAAGCTAAAACGTTGAGCATCCTGAAACCAACCAGAAAAGGAGATGTGGTTTTTTAAGCTTCCTGCTACCGTCCCTCGTGATAATGGACCACAAGGGTCGGTACTAGGCCCAAAACTGTTTATTATTTATATAAATGATATTGTCTCTACATCTAATATGTTAAAGTGTTTCTTATTTGCTGATGACACAACTTTTTATTATTCAGGAGACGATATAGATCAAATGATAGAAGTGATACAGAGTTGGAAAAAATCAAATTATGGTTTGATGGGAATAAGCTTTCACTGAACACAGATAAATCACATTTTATGATATTCAGTAATAGAAAGTTGAATATTAAAACATTAATAAAATTAGACGAAATCTGTATTAAAAGAGTAAAGGAAGTAAAATTTTTGGGAGTCATCATTGATGAGAATTTATCTTGGAAACTACATATAAACAATATCAAAACTAAACTAGCTAAATCAATTGCAATATTACTAGGGATGGGTACCTTAGACATCTGAATCGATTCGGTACTAATTCCCGGTACCTAGGAATCGATACCTGTACTTAACGGTACCAATTTTCGATACTTTTGAGTGTTTAATATTTTAATTCTCTTTTATAATAAATATATATTTTTCTCAATATATAACCATATTTGATAAATATCACGATAAATAACACACATCTGTTTGTATTTTAACATCGTCCTTGTAGTTTTATAGGCTGATAATTAAACTGAAGCAAACATCTTTGCTGTGAACTAAATTTACTGTGTTTCTTCATTCCTTTTGCCGTGTTTTTTCATTTGATGTTTCCTACTGGGAAGTTAGAATTTCCGAGGAGAAAGCGAACGCACCATTAGCTGATAACAATGCTAGCAATGGAAGCTAAGATATCAAGCTAACTTTATCTTAAACAGTTTATTTAACTGCTGGAGCAGATTAAAACGATGATACCTCACACTTAGATCGTTGTCACTGGTTTCATCTTCACCCAATCACCCGTCACATTTAGTAAAGTGAAGCCAAACTTTAGAGCGCGTTCGTGTTCTTCTAGTCGGAAATTCGGAGTTCCGAGGAGAAAGCGAACGCACCATTAGTGAAACTGTCCACTGATTGTAGCAGCAGAGAGCCTGTGTGTTATTCTACGTGAGTGTGACGTTATCTTAGCATCCAGTAAATCAAGTCCCGTATCAGCTAAAATGCAGCGTGACAAAGTGCGTCAACACAGTGGATTTAATAAGAGTTTTAAAGAACAATCTTAATTGTGTATCACAATTATGTATTCTTCTAGTGGCGTTTTAATCAACTACCCCTGACTGCATCCCGGAGATCGGGGCGGGGCTAAATGTGGGCGGGGTCAAACGTTTAGAGGTGGGCGGAGACAACTATTTGACTCCTGCGTCCTGCCCCTCTCTCAACCGGGACAGAGGGAAGTAGCTGCCAAAATCAAGGTAAGCCAGGATTTTTCTTTCTCTGTTTTAACAATATCGAGGACCAATGTTGGGCGAACGTTTTATAAACTTGGAAATTAAAGTTTTTTTTCCCCATTATGAGTTTTAGATGATACATATAGCCTATTTTACACATGTGAGGCAACTTACTTTTGAGGAGAAATGTTTACAGGGTTCCCGCGGAGTCTTAAAAGCATTGAATTTATGAATTTGAAAGTAATACCTTTAAAAGACTGGAGAAACCCTTCAATTTTGGCATCTGGGTCTTAAAATTTGTGTTGGATGTAAGTTTTCTGTGCTGCATTTTTCTTCTGAAGTTCATCAAAATATTCCAAACAAGTGATGACATGAAGAGAAGCACTAGTATTAATAAAAGCTATTTTTAGACATTTATTTCAATTTTGTGTCTTTACTGTTTGCACTGTTGCTTTTATACAATAGAAATACTGCAAGAAATTAGGGTAATAAAATTAACAATAATTAAAAAAAACGTCTTAAAATTAAACTAAAATATAGGCAACAAAAATTATTGTTAAGGTTCTAATGTCAAACCAGAGATCTGGTTATATTTTTAACCATTTGTTTAAAAATATAACCGATCTTCTACCAAGTGCCCACCCAGTGTTTTGTCAAAATATATTGGTAAAGTTGTATAGATAAATAAATGAAAACTAGTTCAATAATTTTATTTTATTTATTTACTTTTTTGCTGATAGTGCCGTGAAATAGGTATTAATTTTCTATATGGCTTTAGAAAGATCTTAAACAGACTCAATTTTAAGTTGAAGAAACCTGTAGGAACACTTTTATAGCTTTGGGGAGAAATGTTGTGTGGTCATCATTACTTTTTGGTGGAAAATATATTTTACAGGGGAAATATGTTAGTTTTTTAAGCTTTTTATGTTCGTATCTGAGTTCTACACCTGATGGGCTTTATTATTATGGTTAGAGTGCTAATCTGATATGTGTAATTATATAAACGTTTTGCTCAGTCAAGTGTCAACAGAATAACATGAATGTTTTCATAGTGAATGAATGTTGTCATTGTATCACCAGGGTCTGAGGAAGACAGGGTGCAGGCACGAAAAAGACGGAGAGAGGAAAGAGTAAAACAGGTGAGAGACAATTTGATTAATTCTTGTAGTTTAACTGTTGCTTGCAGACTAAAGCATAACTCCTTCACTTATTTCAGGGCCTGGAAGTGGTCCCTCCTAAGAAGTCCTGCCTTACTGAATGAGTCTGTGCAGCATCGGGTATTGTTCAAACAAGTATTATTGTATACAACCCCCTAGGTTGTCGAAATGGGATGTGGGAAGATTCAAGATTCAACTTTTTGTCATTTGCACAGCTAGAAAAACACGCTTTCTGCACAATGAAATTCTTACTTTGCCAAGATTAGAAAATTAAGACCGTTCCAGACAGAGCACTTTTTTTTCAAAGCAAGTTTTTCAGTCATTTCTCTATTTTCATTAAACCAGAATACTAAGCAACTGATCTTTTTTACAACTTGCACTGTTATGAACCACAGACTTTTTCCTTTCTAGCAGAGGCTGAGAACTTGCTGGAACTGGACACAGGGAACAGAGTACGTTTTATATTGTCGGCTTTTCTTGTGTCATTGTTTCTTCTCCAACCTCTGTTTTAATTAGAGGTGTCAAATAATTCCATTACTTGCAATTTTTTACAGCCATGATTAACATGTTATATATTTTAATTATGTTAATCATTTTTAATCTACTGCTTCTTTATGGGACTTTTAAATAAACCAATTTCTTATCTTTTACGCTTCTTGCTGGTGTTCTTGAAGGGTTGATGTAAACTCATAAGTTGAAGGGTTGACGTTACAG